>LPNX010247186.1:641795-655884 GCA_001517045.1 Pseudotsuga menziesii
AATAGAAGAATACATTCCAAAGTTATATGTACATCAACAAATTCAAATATATATACCAATATAGAGGCTCACATACTAAGATCAAACATGAACTCTATCCATGGGAGACATGTGCCATCACAATAGAAACCCAAAAGCATGAACCATACCTTTTCGAAGATCAAAAGATGAATAAAGAATAGAAAAAACAAAATAAACTCCAGATCATGTCACCACATATCCCTCATAACAAGTCTTCCAACGAGCCAAGAATTTTGTAATTATGATTCCGTATGAGAAAGTTATGTCAATTTTAGTGAAGATGCCCAAAAATTTCTCCTCCACAAAGTGTCACACTTTTCTCCAAGAGTTGTGAAATATCAAAGAGAGACTTGCTTGATGAACAAATGAAATGCGTTATATCTATTTATATAGATTATGGAGGAAATCTATTACCTCAAACTCGGCTGACATGCAATTCAAAATTATAAATAATTAAATTCTCTTTTGTTTGGTCGGCTGACCCAAAAAGGTGGGGTACACCAACTTCAAAAATTCATATCTCTTCAACCGTAAGGAGTTAGAAGATACACCACATATCAATGGAGATGAATTGATAAGGACTATCTCCCTATTATGGGTTTATTTTCAATTTCTTGGTATAATACCCTTAAATTCTTCAATTTGTTCAGGACTTCAAAGCTTCCACACATAAAGGTGTCAAAGACCATGTTACCTTATGCATAAGTTCCAAGGTCAAAGATTCAATGGACATCATCAAAGGCATTACGGATTCAATGGTATTCACATCCACATACTTAACATCAACAAGGATTATGTATCCACCATATACTCATCATCTCAAGTGTATCAAGGACCCCAACACAACCAAGGTGTGGGGGTGCCTATACTTCTCCTAGGGTACCATGACCTCATTAAAAACACAAATTACAACATAATGGGTCATTTGGATTCTTTGAAGTTATAAAATTCTTCAACCCACCAAGTACTCTTTCTAGGGTACTATGGAATAGTTTGTGCTACTGGGGAATCCAAAGAAACAATTGGGGAACCATAGAAACAACTTAGGGTAACTTAAATGCTCTAAAGGGTGTACAGGGATTTGGGCATTGTCCCAACGGCTCCAAGGGCTTCACACTTGGGAAGTGGATAAGATCAAAAGGTCTCCTTTGACATTGACAAACTTCTAACCCTTAAGAGATCCTCAAGGAGTACCAATACACACTGACACACACCTATTAGCATCAATGAAAAATTAGTAAACAATCTCCCCCTTTTCCATTGATGACAACTTCAAAGCTCCCCCCTAGAAAAAAAACCCTTTAAGCAACCTTCCTTTACCTTCCTTATTCAACTTTTTCTCCCCCTTTGGAATCAATGGAAAAGGGGAATCCTTTTAGTATTACTTCTCCCCCTGTCATGTTGATGTGTTGTTGAACATGGATCAATTCAATTAGGAGATAGTATGACTCCCAATTTTTCTCGAAGGTACTCAAAAGTCTCTCTTGGGAGAGGCTTCGTAAAGATGTTTGGAATCTGTTCTTTTGTCCCAATATATTCCAACTTGATATTCTTTTCTACGACTTCTTCCTAAAGGAAGTGAAACTTGATAGTAATGTGCTTGGTCTTGGAGTGCATGAATGGATTCTTGGAGATGTTGATGGCACTCGTATTGTCACATACAATTGGAATTGGCTCACCACATGTCATGTGTATGTCTTGTAGGGTTTTATTCATCCAAAGAATCTAAGTACAACAAGTCGTTGTTGCTATATATTCTCCTTCGGCGGTTGATAAGGACACTAAAGACTGATTTTTGCTCAACCAAGATACTAGACAATTGCTTAGAAAGAATGATGTTCCACTGGTCCTTCTTCTGTCGTTAACACATCCTGCCCAATCTACGTCTGAATAAGCTCTCAATGTTATCTCCTTTCTTTTGTATACCAAAGTCCAAAGTCCATAGTCCCTTTGAGATACCTAAAGATCCTTTTAATTGCTATAATGTGAGTTTCCTTTGGAGCAGCTTAGAATCTTGCAACTTGTCCAACAGCCTGCATCACATCTAGTCTTGAGGTTGTTACATATAGCATACTACCAATCATTTATCTATAGAGCCTTTGATCAACTTATTTAGATTCATATTCCCTGCTCGGATCGACAGGTTGTGTTGCAATGGTGAAATTAGGCAATTGAAGATGTTTAAATTGATATTTAATGAAGTTTAAAGTTTGATTAACGATTTTTTTTTATTTGTGTCTATTGTTCATTTAAGCTATTTACGTAGTTTTAAGTCTACGCTTCTTCGTATGTTAATTATTTATTTTTTGGAATTAGTTCCTTCGTGGTTTAACTGATTTCTTAATTTGTTTAAGAAATTTTGGAGCCGTTTAGAGCTCGGTGATTATGTTTAAGCCATTGATGGTCATTCCTGTGGTTGGGTAGCACCTTGGTGTGTTATAGTATGGTATCAAAGCACGTTAGTTGTATATGATTTCTTTATATTTATAGGGGAATGATTACATGTATAGTTGGTGACGTGCGGGGTACATTACAATGTGGTATCAAAGCTAATGTTTCAACCCTTAGCCTCTGGGTTGTGTTTATGCTGAAAATTTATATTTTTAAGCCGCTAATATTGTAAGAAATGGTTAGATGCAGTTAAATGTGAATGTAATCATGCACATAAATTTGATGTAAGCTAACAAAAATGTCTGAATTCGGATTGTTAGCTACGACATTGTTTTTGTAAGCCTTGTAATTGTCAGTTGCCAAAGTAGTCGGCCCATAGAATTGCAAGATGGTTGAGAGTCTTGTTTTGTCTTAGTTTTTTTCTCAAAGGAGACTAGGGGATGACCAAAGGACAAATTCCAATGGCCATAGGTCTAAAATGGAACCCCAGGAAGTATTCCAAACTTTGAAATATACTCATGTTGGAAACAAAAATATTCTATAGTACATGGAGTAGTAGAATCAAATTAATCAGTAGATGATATAGATCCAACTATATGTTGATTAAGTTGTCATTGATGCCAATGGTGTCTGGTCATTGATGCCAACTGTTGAGTCCTTGGTGCCCCTTGTGGAGCCCCTGAGGGTTAGTATTTAGTTTGTAGTTATTTGTGTCAAGGGAACCTTTTTGACCTTGTCTAAGCCCAAGCTTGAAGCCCTTGGAGGACTTGGAACAATGACAAAAGCCCTTGTTGCCCATTGACTTAGTTAAGTGCCTATAAGTTGTATCTTGGTCCCATTTGAGTCCATTTTCGAGTTCCTTACTCATGGTTGATCTTTAGTTACTGGTCTTTGTGGTGCTTGTTATGCTTGTACTTGTTTTGGTCTCTTGATTGGTTGTTGGATGGATTATTTGGATCATGTGTGTAAATTCCTTGATGTGTTGATGGTGAATCCCATTGCTTGCATTGGATGGTCTTGAGGTTGTTAAGTTCTTATGGGGTCCTTGAGTCCACAAGCTTAGATCTTGATCCTCTTGCATGTGGAGACTTAGGTCTTGGAACCCACACTTATGGTGGTATGTTAGAACCCATTCTTATGGGGTCCTTGGTGTCCTTGAAAGTTTAGGTATTGAACATACATATATGGTGGTTTTATGTCCCTTGGACACTATATTGTCATTGGCATGTAGTAGCCTTGTGATCATGCATATGAAGCCCATAAGGTGTTTCAAACTAGTGGTGAGGTCTTTGTACCCCTCTTTTGGAGTGTTGGTACTCTTATGGTGATGAATATATATAGTGGAACCATTGGAATGTTTTTAAAGATATGGAGACCTTGAACATGATGATGTTGAATCCCTTAAAGTCCATGGAAAGTGTCTTGTTTAAATATTATATGATATCTTTGAAAGAGTCCTTGAAACCCTTACATGTGGTGCCTTGGGTCTTGAACCATGATGATGTATGGTCCTATTTGTGGTTATATGGCTATTGGGATGTATATGGAGGTAGATCCCACATACGAGCCTTTATAATTTGAAGAAGTCTTTGAAACTCTTGTAGTTGGTGGTATGGTCTTTGGCACCCTCATGTGTGGGGTCTTTGACGTCCCAGAAATATTGAAGAATTTAAGGGTATTAGACTAGTATTTGCAAATAAAACCATAATAGGGATATATTCCTCATCAAGCCATTTCTGTTGATATGTGGAGCATCTTCTAACTCCTTACGGTTGAAGAGATATAAATTTTTTAAATTTGTGTACCCCACCTTTTTGGGTGAGCCGACCAAACAAAAGAGAATTTAATTATTTGTAATTTTGAATTGCATGTCAGCCCAAGGTAATAAATTTCCTCCAAAAATATATATAAATATAATATCAGACATTTCATTTGTTCATCATCAATTCACTCAGGAATTTCGAAACTCTTGGAGAAACGTGCGAAATTTTGTGACAAAGAAATTTATGGGCATCTTCGCTAAAATTGGCATAACTTTCTCATACGGAATCAGAATTACAAAATTCCTGGCTTGTTGGAAATATTGTTACGAGGGCTATGTGATGATATGATCAATAGTTTATTTTGGTTTTTCTACTATTTTTTCAAGTTATTATCTTTAAAAGGTATGGTTCATGCTTCTAGGTTTCTCTTGTGATGGCACATGTCTCTCATAGATAGAGTTCATGTATGATCTTAGTATGTGAGCCTCTATATTGGTATATATATTTGAATTCATTATGGAGGATATGATGATGATGTTGCATAATTTTATGCTATGATATTATAAACTTTATGATGATAATGCATGTGGTAATGATGTACACTCTATGAAGTTGATGCACTCCTATACAATATGATGTACCTGCATACAATAGTGTGATAATGCTCTCTTATGCATTATGATGTATAATTGATGTTGATGATGCATACATGATGCACACTGAAATGATGATGATTCATATTTAATGATGATGATGAATACCCTATGACGATGATGCATACCTATGATGATGATGCATGCCTTATGTTAAGTGAAAGAATAGCATAATTACTTGTTTAGTAATTCTATATGATCAGGTGTACAATGATGTACATTAGCAGTGTATGGCAGTGAAATGACTGGTTGGTATACAAGGATGATTTGACAGTGATCAGAGTGCAAAGGTTATCAGTGGTAGATTCAGATCTTGGTACAAGTTGGTTGAGTAGGTTTGACACGGGTTGCCTTATGTGCAGTTGGTTTGACTCAGATTGGTTGAGTTGTATGAGCAGTTGGTTTGACACATGTGGAATGAGTTTTTTGTGTAGTAGGTTAGACTCTGATTGACTGAGTCAGATGATTGATTTGTACAGTGTAATAGGACAGGTTATTGGTTCAGGTCTGTTGTAGTGATGAGCAGTGATCAGTTGATGAGCAAGTGATGAGTTGATGAATAGTGATCAGATGATGAGCAATGCGATACAACAAATAGTGATTGGTTGATGAGTAGTGATCAAATGATGAGCAGTGGTCAATAGTGGTAGTGGTTGTGCAGTGTGGTATAGATTGTGCAGTGTAGTCTAGGTGTTTATTAGTAGGTCAGTAGGATTAGTGTGGTTGTGGTTTAGTAGTTCAGTGTCTATATTCTTATCTAGGTGGTAGGACGGGGAAAGGAAAGGGGATTGTAACCTCTTTCCAGTTGTAGCAGTAGAACTAGGGAGTTGTAGCTTCCTTCAAGTTGTAGCCCGTAAATAAATGGGTTGTAGCCTCCTTCCAATTGCAGCTAGAAAATTGAAGTCTTTGTAATAAGGAGGTTGTTTCCTCCTTCTAGTTATTCATGGAAAACTATTTTAGAAAGGCTTTTGTGGTTTTCCCCCATGACTTGGGTTTCCACATAAAATCTAGTGTTTTGTGTTTCATGCAATGCTTCTTATGTGATGATGATATAATGATGATAATAATGTTGATGATGATATAATGACAATGTGATAATGCATATTATTGAATAAGTTGTTGATTGTTAAAAGTAAAAAGTGATAAAAGTTGCGCACAATGATTCACCCCCCCTCTTAGTGTACTTGGTGTGTTCAACACTATATATGAAAGATAAGGTGTAATAAGTACCTTATGTGATAATACAGGAAGGAGAGGAATCCATGAATAAAGAACTCTCGAAAAAATACTGACATTCCAGAGACAGGTATGAAAGAGAAAAACATGTGCATGCATTCCATCATCCAGTCGGTAGTCAACATGGGAGAAAGAAATCTAAATATCAACATGATGTTTCTCCTAAAAAACATTAAAAAGGAAAAAGAGAAGGAAATGGATTACAGGGTGAGCTTCGAAAGCTTAAGCCTCCCACCTTTGATGGGTACAAATATAGTGAAGTTGCACAGATGTGGCTTCTTGAGATGAAGAAGTATCTACGGTTGCATGACTATTCATATAACCAAGAAGCTACAATTTCCATTTTTAATCTTCAAAAAACTGATTATAGGTAGTGGAAACAATTGGTGCAGGTGGAAGACCTAGATGAAAAGAAAATTTCTTAGAACCTAGGATCCAAAAATATTTCAACCAAGAATACTTGTCTCAACAGTATTATGACAAGAAGATGTTAGAATTCTTCGAACTCCAATTGGGTAGCATGACAATGGAGGAATACGAGAAGAGGTTATTGGAGTTGTTAGTCTATGTAGGCTTCATCCAAGAAGAGAAGGTAAAAATCCAGCATTTTCTAAATGGATTACCCACATTTTAAAAGGATAGGATATCCTATGATGAGCCCAGAACCTTGAAAGAGTGTATAAGGAAGGATAAATGTCTATACAAGCAAGGAAATAACGGGTAGGATCTACATGGAATTGGAAAGATAAGTTGAACATGAAGCAAGGGAAGAGGAAAAAGGGATTTAATCCCTTTGAATCTCAATAGAAGCAATTCAATAATTTTCGGCATCCCATTTCAAAGGATGCAACAAGGAATAATAAACTTACACGACAAAGGAAACCAGGGCCAATTAAGTGTTGGAAGTGTGGAGGTGACCACTATATCAAAATTTGTCCTAAAAGGAAGAACATGGATGCTAAGGTGTACCATGTGAAGGACACAAATAGAGTGGGGGACGTTGCCAAAAACACCCCAGGAATCTATGCAGCGTTAGACAATTTCCAAGATAATCATCAGTGCTCGATGATTGAAATAGAAGGTAAAGTAAAGACTTTACAAGTTTCAATTTTGATTAATTCGGGAGCTTCCTTCAGTTATATAAATTCCAAATTGATTGAAAGATGCAAGTTAGTGAGCATAAAGTTACCTAAGCACAAGATGGTACCGTTAACTATATCAATGGAGAGAAAAAAAACCTTTTTAGTTAAAGGATGCAAATTCTCAATGAGTGGATTGCAAACTCGGTCCGATATGGATATAATTCCTCTGGGGTAGTAAGATTTGTTGTTGGGAATAGATTGGTAGGAGTCACATCACAAGATTTTGGACTGTTGGAATAAAATCATGAAACACAAAGTTGAAGAAGGTAATCTTGTCCAAGTCCAAGGAATTCCCAGACTGGTTTCAATGAGGGAAATATCATCTTTGCAGATAAAGAAATCTATCAGGAAGGGTTATGAGCTATTTGTTGTTCACTATGAGGAAATAACAGTAGAGGCAGAGTTGTGCATAGAAAAGATTCAAGTTCTCAACAAATATGAGTATGTTTTCCAAGATGTACTTGGGTTGCCACCAAAACATGACATTGACCTCATGATTTATTTGGTGCCTGGAGCGATGCCTATATCTAAACCTCCCTATAAGATCATGAGCACCCCACAACTGAAAAAAGTGTAGATGAAATTGGTCAAATATCCAAAGAACGGTTACATACACCCAAGCATTTCACCCTGGGGAGCTCCTCCATTGTTTGTGAAGAAAAAAGAAGGTACACTGAGACTTTGTGTAGATTATCGCAAGTTAAATAAAGCCACAATTAAGAACATGTATCAATTTCCAAGGATCGATGATCCTTTTTACCAGCCGAGAAAGGAAAAGGTGTTCTCTAAAATTGATTTGAGGTCTGAGTATCACCAAGTGCGCATAAAGGATGAAGACATCAGTAAAATGGATTTTAGGAAGGTATGGGCATTGTGAGTATACAATGGATCCCTTTGGGTTACCTAATTCCCCAACAAATTTTATGTGCTTGATGAATGGTGTGTTCAAAGAGTTTTCAGACAAATTCATCAGTCTTCTTAGATGATATTTGGTTTATTCCAAGTCATAAGAGGAACATGAGGAGCATTTTTGAATCACTTTGCAGATTCTGAGAGAGAACAAATTATATGCTAAGCTTAGCAAATGTTCTTTCTACCAGAAGAAATTGCTATATTTGGGTCACATCATTTCGGAAGAATGTGTAGAAGTGGACCCTATTAAGATAAAATGAATCCAAGAATGGTCGGCTCTGAGGAACGTGACAAAGGTCATATCGTTTATGGGATTAGTAGGTTCCTACATAAGGTTCATAGAGTCATTATCTCATATTGTCAATCCTATTACTTCCTTGAAAAAGAAGAATGTGAAGTTTATTTGGAGCAGGAAGTGTGAAGAAAGCTTCAAACTATTAAAATAGTTGCTCACAGGTGCTCCAGTGTTAAAACATCCAAATCCATATATGGAGTATGCGGTACATACCGATGTATATTTGGAAGGAATAGGTTGAATTCTATTGCAAGAAGGACATGTGATTTGCTATGAATCATGGAAGATAAAGGAGAATGACAAGAACTATGCTACTCATGATTTGGAGTTAGCATCCATAGTTCATGCACTCTGGATGTCGAGGAATTACCCCTTGGGAACACAAATTGAATTAAGGATCAGTCATAAAAGCCTCGTGTATTTGTTTGAACAACCATAATTGAATTCCCAACAAGGTAGGTGGGTTGAATTCTTAAGTGATTTCAAATTTGATATTAAATACATTAACGGCAAGGAGAATTGTGTGGTTGATGCACTCAGCATAAGGAATCAAATAATCCAATTTGCAGCTATTAGTGAATGGAAATCAGACCTGAAATTCCATTTGCATGAATCCTGGAGGGGAAATGAACATTACCTACATGTGGCAATAGCATTGCAGTAAGATATCGAGCCTTTAAAGTTTGCAAATTACTCATTGGCTAGAGATGGAACTCTTCAATTCTAGGACATAATTTATGTACCGGCTGAAGGTAATTTGAACAAGATCATAATTCAAGAAATGCATAATGTACCATATGTTGGTCATCACAACTATCAGAAGACGTTAGGAGTAGTGAAGAAATGGTTTTACTATCCATGTATGAATAAATACATAAAAAGGTACATTGCTCAGTGCTTAGAATTCCAAAGGGTGAAAGCAAAGCATAAGCATCCTGCTGGACTATTCCATCCATTGCCAGGACCGTAATGGAAGTGGGATATAGTAACCATTTACATTATTGCCAAGTTTCCAAGAACACAAAGGCAACATGATTCCAATATGGTGGTTGTTGATAAATTAACAAATTCATCCCAGTTTGTACATGTATAGTCAACTTTTAAGGCAGTTAATATTGTAGAGGTATATATAAGAGAAATCACTAGGTTGCATGGCATTCCTAATACCAAAGTTTCATATCGGGATCTAAAGTTCACCTCGAAATTTTGGAAGGGTTTGTTCCCCAAATTTGGAACCAAACTTAGCCTTAGTACAACCTATCATCCTTAGACCGATGGGCATACACAGCATGTGAACCAAGTCTTAGAAGACATGCTCTTAATGTACATGATGAACAAGCCCATTAAGTGGGAAGAGTATTTATATTTAGTGGAATTTGCTTATAATAATGGGTACAAAGCATCATTGAAGATGAGCCCTTTTGAGGCATTGTATGGAAAAAAATGTAGTGTCCCTATGAATTGGGATAATACTGTGATAAGGCTAGTTGCAGGGCCAAAAATGCTTCAAGAGATGGAGCAACAGGTGACCAATTTTAAACAGAACCTAAAGATTGTGCAGGATAGATAGAAGAGCTATGGGAAAGAGGAAAAATGCAAAGAGAGTTCCAAGTTGGGGACAAAGTATTCTTAAAAGTGAAAGGCAAGAAAAGCTCATTATGGTTGGGTAACTGCAAGAAGTTGGCAGCTTGATTATGTGGACCATTCAAAAGTCTTGAGAAGAATTAGATCAGTTGCTTATGAACTAGATCTTCCTCCTATGATCAAGATTCATAATGTTTTCCATGTTTCATTGTTAAAGAAATATGTTTATGACTCTAATTATGTACTTGATTAGTCTGTCATACAGGTGGAACCCGAAGGGGAATTCCAAGTTCATCCCATTTTCATATTGGACAAAAGAACCAGAGTTCTCAAGAACAAATCCATCAAGCACGTAAAGGTACAATGGAATCACTACAACTTTAAAGAAGCAACCTGGGAGCTGGAAGATAAGACGAGGGAAGAATATCCCCATTTGTTTTGAAAATTGATTATGTAATTAAATTTTGATATGTAAATAAAAAAAATTGGAATTTGAAAAAAAACACCAAGGACATTGTACATTTTAAGTGGGAGGGGAATATAATGTCTTGGGCTTGTCCTCCAGTTTAAAATGTAATTTTGATAAATACATTGAGTGCCATAATGGCATAACTCTGTATATACGTTTATCTATTAATATTAAAGAAACAAAATTGGAATGTGGCCAAGCCAAGACGATAATAAATCTAAGGACACATGTATTCACCCATGACAACAAGATGGGAGGAGTGTATATCTTAGGGGGCTAAGTTCATAACCTTGTTAAACCTATTGACCTTAAAACAAACTTAAACGTTTTTGCTAAGCCTTAATTCCTTGTTTGAGCATGTAAATCTTGATTAAGAGATAAAAGGGGGATTAGCTAGGATTAATGTAAATTGTTCCAAGTGTTGCTTGCACAATTAATTCCCATACAAGGTTGGTGGTTCAGGATGGCATGGATATATTTTGAGGAGAACAGAGAAAGCATGCAAGGAGTTTATTTTGTATGCTAGAGAATGAATGCGCAAAGTTGAGAAGAATGTTCATGTTGGGTCGTGAGGAAGGAAAAAATGTGGAATTTGGTTGTGGAACAGTTTTGAAACATAGAAAATTGATACATGAGTAGACAAAGAGGAGAATCAGCTCTTGTGAGTGAGCATACTAAGAAATACATTTTTTTGCACAAGTCATGCATAAGCACCGTATAGAGGCGGAGTGGTTGGTTGAATGTGGTTGTAGAGCGTACAATGCACTGAGGTTGGGTTTAGTGCACTGCATCCAGATCGTTTAGTTGGTAACAAAGTTGTTGACTTAGTTTGTATCTCAGGTTGAGAGCCAATTCAAGTCCAAATCCTGAGTGATTTTCCAAGTGTAACTATGGGCAGAGATGGTTGGGATAGTAAGAAAAATGAGTGCCTAAATCAAATACTTAGGAATTTGGTCATACACCTTTTTGCCTTGTTTTTCCTCTAGTAATCCCAGTGAAGCGACAAGTAGTGCTTGAAGTGAAATTAGTTGAAATATAGGGATAGAGGACAGTGGTGATTATCACTATTGTGCCAATAGAATGAAGTTGGGTTAATGAATTCCACTGTTTGACATGGATTTGGTTATAAACTAGTGAATCTCGTATGTTAAGTGTTGAACCCTGAGAGAACTTGGGTTGGTGAGAATTTTGTGGTGAATGCATGAGTCCCATATCAGTGGTGGTCTCGGAGTGCTGAAAGAATATAAGTTGAGTAGAGACCTATGGTTGGGTGGAGCGTGGCATCCACCATTCCAATTTCCCAACTATTTTATTTAGATAAGTACTTACTCATATGCCAAAGGATTAATGATTATTTACATTTTATTTGTGTTATAAATAGTGGGTTTATTGTTCAGGAATGAATGTTGAATTATGCATGAATGATGCTTGAAAAATAATAAGAATTATTGGATAAGTAATGGCTTATTTTTCTTGCGCATGGTGTGGAAATTAATGAATTTAAATGAATTCATGCCTTAGATGGACAATGGAAGAAGAGCCAATATGTTCCAAGGTATGCATTATTTTCATGTTTGAATGTATTCATGAATGGAATTGAATGAATGACACCATAGATGGACATTGCTAGAATAGCCAATAGGTTCCAAGTGTTGTGGTTTTAATAATCTGTGTGAAAGAATGGTTTTGAAAGTATTTTTCATTTTAGATAATAGCTTGTAAATTTAATTGGGGAAATGTTGTAAAAAGAACAATTGTATGCCTCTACTATGGGTGGAATGAGGGCTTGGAATGCTTTATATTTTCTGCACAATAGGATTAGAGGAATTTAACCCTCAGTAATCTTGTGGTTTTTGATGCTATTAAAATTTGTAAATGGTTAAAAATCCTATGATTTTCTCTCCTTAGTTGATGGAGGGGATCAATTGTAACGGTCTTAATTTCAATGTTTATGGCTTAATGGAATAAATTGTGATTCTTTCAATGAGTTTAAATTTTCCATTTAGATGACTTGTTTAATTTAATTGTTTTTGTTTGGGTTTGAAATCGGCTGTGAAGAATCAATGAGTCATTTTGGGTCATGGAGGGTGTTGAAAATCCTGTAACATGTCGTTTTCCGACTGAAGTTCGTCCCTGCTTTGCATTTTTATTTTTCTTTCCTCTGGGTGTTGCGATCATTCAATTATTGGGGTTGAATGCGTGCTGGTTTTGTAATCTGTGTGGCTATCCAAGAGCTTGACACATGGGTTTAAATCCATGTTTTTTTAACAATAATATGTGTGGCAATCCATGGTTAGATCCCTTAACCACATTATCATTTTGTTTCCTTAGCATTTTTTTTACTTGAAAGTGGCTTCTTTTCGATTTAACATAGGAAAAATCTCAAACATTGATTATCGTTCTGATAATAAATAGGAACCATCGATTGCCTTGGTTCTGACTTCATACTTCCAACGTGCCAACGTAAAAAATCAGAAGATAAGAGTGTAAGTTTGAATGTGTTTATTTTTCAATTCGACTCCTAAATTCCAACGTGCCAACATCAGGATTCAGAAGTCGGGATGGTAATCATGTTCGATTGTATGTTGTGCAGACTTCTGACATTTGACATCATGATCAAAACATCGAGATCGTGGTTGTATTGTTTTTGGTTGTGCCAACTCCCAACTATTGACTTCGGAATCGACGAGTTGGGTTGTAATGGTGGAATTAGGCCATTGGGATTGTTTAAATTGATATAAAATTAAGCTTAATGTTTAATTAGTGATTTTTTATCTGTTTCTATTGTTGATTTAAGATATTTACATAGTTTTAAATCTATGATTATGTTTATGTTAATTATTTATTTTTGGTAATTAATTTCTTCAGGGTTTAACTGATTACTTGATTTGTTTAAGAAATTTCAGAGTCGTTTAGAGCTCAATTATTGTGTTTAAGCCACCAAGTGTCATTCGTGTGGGTGTGTAGCGCCTTGGTGTGTTACAGTGTGGTATCATAGCATGTTAATTGAATGTTCTTTCTTTATATTTATACGGGAATGATTATTGTATGGTTGGTGACGTAAGGGATACGTTGCAAAGTGAAAGGCTTGAAATACCTCACTTATCACATTTAGATGTTAAAGTTGCTTGTTGCAAACATCATTCACATTTAAAGACTAATTAGGAGGTTTAATGAACCATCAATGTTCCTATACCTTTACTTCATAATTGTCATAAGTTAGTTGCAAATTTGTACTATATTTTTCTTTCAAACACATGTGTGTATCTCTCACTCGAAGCACACACCAAGGGACCTAAAATTCCTTTCATTTTAGTATGCTCTTATTTTTTCACTCACAAGGGATCTTGAAGAATAATAAAAAAAACAAACAAAGGTTTGAAATACATCCTTGTCACACCCTTAATCAAATTTGGACCCTTGTAAAATCAACTTCAATGTAATCCAAACCAACTAAAATCATGTATCAAAGAGGCCCCGAAACAAATT
This sequence comes from Pseudotsuga menziesii, assembly GCA_001517045.1. Lineage (NCBI taxonomy): Eukaryota > Viridiplantae > Streptophyta > Pinopsida > Pinales > Pinaceae > Pseudotsuga > Pseudotsuga menziesii. The sequence continues at coordinate 655,751 of LPNX010247186.1, forward strand.
TTAGTTCTTGTAGGATTGATTGGGGTAGGCATCCAAACAATTCCCACCAATCTTCTTTATTTTAAATAATAGTTGTTGTTGACTTAGAGGGAACTTTTTAAATCCTACCACAAGCAAGTGTGATCAAAACCAGA
>LPNX010247186.1:669939-681710 GCA_001517045.1 Pseudotsuga menziesii
GTGGATTCAATGTCAGAAAGCAGGTTCCTCTAAACTGAAATATAAAGATGGAAATGTTGGAAATGGAACAAAACCTGTGGGAAATAAATCAGCATCATTAGTCTCCTCTAAATTTGTGAACACTATAGAGGGAAATATTGGAAAGAGAACTCATCCTGAGGTGAATTCAGTAATCCCATAGGTAGTAGGAAACGTTTCAAGAACTTCAAACTCTTTCGGGGCTTTAAGTACTCCTGAAGCTCGGGTCTCCCCAGTTCTCAAAGAAAGTAAACTATAGCACTCTGATGTTCTTCTTGAAGAGGGTGAAGTAAGGACAAAATCTCTGTCTCAGGCTTCTGCTTCAGTTAGACTCGATTCTCCTCGAATTGAGCCTTGCTTGCAGATTCCCTCTCCCATTAGAACTCCTATCTCTCCCTCTTATGCAGATGCAGTTAAAAAGAAAGTAGAATCCTCAGGATCTTCAGAAGATGATGGGTAATTTTCAAAAAAGACTGGAAGGAAATCCCGAAAGGAGATTCAAGAGGAAGAATCAGAGAGGTTAAAGATGCAGGGTATTCAGGCTACCATTGAATTGTCATTTGGCAGAAGTAAAAGGAACAGGCCCACAAAGGGAGGAGCAACTCCCTCCACCTTGGGTAAATAATGCATATCAATTCCTGGAATTGCAGGGGCTTGGGGAACTCAGCAAAGGCTGATGAAGTAAAATATTTGCTCAAAATGTATCCCTCGGACATTCTCCTGTTTCAAGAAACTAAGATAGAAGAGGACTCTCTTCTATTCTTAAGCAAGTCTAAATGGAAAAAAATTGTTGGTTTGGCTGTAAGTGTCAAGGGCTCTTTTGGAGGTCTGGCCACCATATGGTCAGAGGATCTCTTTCATCTCAATAATTCTTTTAGAACTCAACATTGGATTTACTCTAAATTATATCATATATCCAGTAATTTATCCATTTCTCTATTCAATTTGTATGTTCTTGTATATTACGTGGAGAAAAAAGTTTGTTGGCAGTCACTACTAGAACTTTTGGATTCTCATTCCCTCACCAATATCGTGGTGGCAGGTGATCTGAATATCATTTTCGAACCTAAGGAGAAGAGTGGAGGAACCGGGATAAGGACCCTTTTCTAAAATTGGTTGATTCTTTGGTTCTGTCTTGTGATCTTTTAGATATTAAGCTCAATAAAGGACGTTTTACATGGACGAACAATAGAATTGGGACGGCTCGTATCTCAGCTCGTCTGGACCGTTTCCTAGCTCAGAGAAAGTTCCTTGATGAATTTGTTTTAACCTCTACAATTTTCCCAAAGGTAACATCTGACCATCATCCTATTGGTCTCTGTTTGGAAAAAGAAGTAAACCTAGGACCGATCCCTTTTCGGTTCAGCCCCACCTGGGTCGAGAAAGAAGGCTTTGGTGAGATAATTACTCATGTCTGGTTTCAGTATATCGTTGGTTCCCCCAGTTATTTATGGAAACAAAAATTGAAATGGACTAAAATCACCTTGAAAAGTTGGATTAAAGCCCCTCTGGAAAATCCTATGAGATTCAGGGTTGATATTGTTCAGCCTCTAGCAGATATTCAGTTTAGCATGGAAAATACTGAAATCTCTAAAGTTCAACTAACGGTAGAGCAGTCTGCGCAATCATCTGAATTCACTGTCTTTCGTCAGGGAGAAGAACATTTGAGACTTAAATCCCACAGTCTCTGGTTGCTTGCTAGGGACAAAATCTCTGCCTTTTTTCATCGGCAATGTAGAGCCAGGCTCTCACATAACCATATCTCTGAAATTTGCACCAGCAATGGTGAAGTTCTCAAAGGCCAATTGCAATTGCAACAGGCAACAAATGATCATTTTCAACATTTGTTTTATGAAGATGGTAATACTAATGATCTTTTCGGTTCTGAATTTTTGTCTAATATTCCTTCTTTGGTTTCTGAAGATGACAATGTTGGACTAGTGAAACCCTTCTCAGAGAAAGAGGTGGTAGATGTAATATGGGCTATGGATCCTGATAAGGCCCCTAGGCCAGATGGCTTCTCCATCCATTTCTACAGGTTTTGTTGGAATTTTATTAAGTTTGACCTTCTCAGAATGATCTATGCCTTCCTTTCAAAATCCAAAGTTGGAGGGAATACTAATTCAACCTTTCTAGCTTTGATTCCATAGGAAGTAAGCCCTTCTTATTTTGATCGTTTTCGACCTATCTCCCTTTGTAACGCTTCTTATAAAATCTTGTCCAATCTTTTAGCCAATAGATTGAAACCTCTATTAGGTTACCTTATTTCTCCTTTGCAGGGAGGGTTTGTTCAAGGAAGACACTTGTTGGATAATGTTATCCAAGTTCAGGAGGCTCTCCACTCTAGTTACCTTAGGAAGGAGAAAGGTATGGTTATCAAATTAGACATGAAAAACGCCTTTGATCGTGTAAAACTCTCCTTTCTCTATCAAGTTTTAAGAGCCTTTGGTTTTAGTGCTGATTTTGTCCGTTTGATTAAATCCTGCACTGACAAGCCTTGGATTTCACCTCTTGTAAATGGTAGGCCGACAGTTTTTTTTCAAGCTACTAGAGGGCTGAGACAAGGGTGTCCCTTGTCTCATTTTCTTTATATTTTGATGGTAGAATTGTTAAGTAGAAAACTCTCAGCAGAAATGGTGGTTGTTTCTCTTCTCGGTATCAAAATTGCAATAGGGGTTGATCCTTTAAACCACACTCTGTTCACTGATGACTCTCTCTTATTGGGAGGGGCCTCCTTAATTATAGCCCAGTATTTTAAGGTTATTTTGAAAAACTTTTGTGTAACTACTGGGGCCTTGATTAATAAGGGTAAGAGTGTTGTATGTGGTTGGAATGTTAATCATTCAACCCTTCTTAGAATTGTTCATACTTTGGGTTTTCAAGGTTTTGAAAAATGGGAAAGTATTAAGTATTTGGGGATCCCATTAACTATGGGTTCCATACCTTCGTCATTGTGGAATGATGTGATTTGCAGGATTAAAACTAAAATTGTTTCCTGGGGAGGTTATTGGCTAACTCAGGCAGGTAAGTTGATCCTTATCAAGGCATTTCTTTTAGCCCTCCCTATTTTTCAGTGTTCCTTGCTTCTTGCTCCCAAATCTGTCTCTTCTCAAATTGCCAAACTTCTTCGTGATTTTCTTTGGGAGGGAGGCAAAGGAAATCAAAAGAAAATGCATTTAGTCAGCTGGGAAATCATTAAAAGACCAGTTTCTGAGGGTGGTTTGAATATTCGTGATCCTGAGTTGGTAAACTTGGCTTTGGGAGGAAATCTCTTATGGTAGTTATACTCCAATAGAAATCACTCAGTCAGTAAAAAAATTCAGAAGAAGTATCTTAAGGGTACCCCTTTGAGAAACTTTAACTCAGTTTCCTCCTCCTCAGGGACAGCAATTTGGAATCTTTGTAGAAGAGGTCTGCATAATTTTCAGCTTCAGCTATATTGGATTTTTGGAAGTGGGAATAGGACATTTATGTGGGAGGATAAGATAATGCAGAAATTGCCTATTTCCTCTAATGATTCTCTGAGTGAGATTAAGGATTGGTTAAGTAACAAAGGCTTCCTTAGGCTAGCAGATATTTGCTCTTGGGATAGAGTCGGGAACTGGGTTGGTTGGAGCTTTCCAGAGATTCTGGATTATCTCATTCCTCAGCAAAATTTGTTGGTTTTATCCTTAACCAGTTGTGCTCCTGTAAATTGGTTTCTTAAAGATGGTTGGGGTTGGGGTAGCACTGGTAATTATTCCGCGGCTCTTGGATTCAAAGCTATTCAGTTGACCCTTGATTCTAGGATTCCTTCAGCGATTTGGATCTCTGTCTGGTCCTCCTTTTGTTTGTCGAAGGTGAATTTCTTCATCTAGACTCTTTTGCACATAAGAGTGTTGTCTGGTGAAAATATTTGCAAGAGAGGGTTCAATGTCCCTTTTCCCTGTTGTCTCTGCTTTCCAGCAATTGAAAATTCAGATCATACTTTTATAAATTGTGTTTTCTCTCAACATGTATGGAATAATGTTCTTAATGCCCTCTCTTTCACACCCTACTCTCATCTAACCGTCACTAATCTTTACTCGTCTTGGCTTCAAGGGCTCCCTAAATGGCAGGATCGTTCTTCTGTTGTTAGCGTGGATTGGAAGAAACTATGGCAGTCTATTCCCGAAATCATCTGGTGGATATTATGGAAAACCAGGAATGATGGAATTTTTAATAGTGTTCAGTTCGCTCCTAAGACGGTGGCCAAGAAAATTAAATTTTCCATCTCTGAATTAGTTTATAATTCTCCCTCCAAGTTAACGTTGCCAAAGGAGTTCTACATATGGTTGGGCAAAGCTTCCTTCAACATTAAAATCATAATCCCTAGAAAACCAATTTGCTCTCCTGGTTGGCGAATTCATTGCAAAGAATCTGAATTTTTAGATAAATGGGAGACGTCCTCTTTGACTTGCATTTTTTTTTATGGTGCTTCTAAGGGAAACCTGGGGATTTCTAGTGTTGGAGGAATATTAATCTTGCCGGACAAGTCTTCGAAATTAAGTTTCAGTTGGAGGCTCGGTTTTATGTCAAATAACCAAGCCGAGAGTTACATTCTTCTTAAAGCACTTCAATTGGCTCAGGAGGCTGGATTTTTGTCAATTCAAGTGTATGGACATTCATAATTACTCATAAAAAGTTAAAACTCAGAGGATTTCTTTAATAATCCAGTTTTGAATCTAATTTTCAGAGAATTCGAAAAGTAATGAAAGATTTTGAAAAGGCTGAGTATTTTCATATTCTGCGTGAATTAAATGGAAGGGCGGATTCTTTGGTGAATAAATGCTCTTTTTGGCTCAAGGACAACTCAGTCCTAACGACAATTCTAGTAAATTCCAACCAATTCCTTCAAAGTTCAGTTCGGCAATTTTCTTTCTTCAGCAAGAAACTGTAAATTCTTTGCTTTCTGTAGCAGTTAATCTTCTTAGTTGTAATTGGCTAAAATGACTATTGTTCTTTCAAATCTGAAATATTTTCTTAAGAATATATATATATATATATAGTCATTTTTGTTATTAAAAAAAAGGTTTGAAGACTTAAAGGAAAAAGTCTTATTTGCAAAAATCACCAGATTACAGCAGAAAGGTGAAGTCGATGAATACGCTGATGAGTGGAATCCCTAACGACACGTGTACATGAAATCATAGGTTTTCAACGTCTACAAACTTATGTGTATGGACTAAAACCCTATATCAGGGACGAACTAGAACTACAAAATGTCTCAACCCTGGACAAGACGAGACACAAGCCAAAAATCATTGAGGAAAAAATAAAAAAGTCTTGGAACATAAACCATGATAAAAATCGAAAACTCGTCCAATATACGAAAACTAACACTAAATAATCAACACCACATCTAAGAAATGACAACAAACCCAATTTAGAAGCCCAACGAATGAAGGAAGGAAAGTGTAAATATTGCAGAGAGAAGTGGGACCCAAGACACAAATGTTTGAAAAAAGAGACCACCAAGAACCTATATCAATGTGAAGCAGAAGAGGAAGGCAATTCAAACAGTGAGGAATCCAACATAGAAGAAACATGTGACATCCAAAATCCTCCGTCAAATTCAGAAGAGGAAGAAACACCAAAGATATCGATCACAGCCATAATAGGAATACACCAACCACAAACATTAAAACTTAAAGGGCATATCAAAAATAACAATGTTGTCGTCCTATTCAACACAGTAATTACTCATAATTTCATTGACATAAGTGTTGCAAATAGGCTTAACCTTTTCATATATCCAGTTCCTAACATGAAGATAATGGTCGCAAATGGAAAGAAGATCGAAAAAGTGGGAAAATTCCACAACGTTAAGGTGCAATTACAAAACTATAACCTTGAGTCGTAATTTTATGCAGTACCCTTAGGAGGAGTTGATGCAATATAAGGAATTCAGTGGCTGCAAACACTAGGTACGTACTCAGCCAACCACCAAGAACACTTTATAAAGTTTAGGTGGTAAGGAGAAAAATAAAAGTGGTATGGGTTCCAACCCCCTCGCACAAAAATTGTGTCATCCCACAAAACGAAGAAGCTAATTTGAAAGGGAAAATCAGCATATGTTGTACAATGCCAAGAGATGGAATTATTAACTTCACAAGGGGTTTGTACTATTTTTTTTATGACATCCTTATATACAGTAAGACATGGAAGGACCATCTCATACATCTCAAACAACTACTCTCTATTTTAAAAGCAAATCAGTTCTACGCCAAGATGTCCAAATACACGTTCGGTAAGGAAGAAGTGAACTATCTTGGTCATGTAATATCTAAAGAAGGATTCGAAGTTGATCCATAAAAAATCAAATAAATCACAGAATGGACCAAACCCACTAACATATCCAAGTTAAGGGGATTCCTCGGGCCAACTAGATACTAAAGAAGATTCATATGAAATTATGCTAGATAACCACACCCTTATCCAACCTTCTAAAAAAGAATGCATTCCAGTGTAGTTAAGAAGCGGATAAGTGTTTCGAAGCTTTGAAAGGAATTATGTCCTCTACACCTGTACTAGCTACCACTGACTTCTTCAAACCATTTGCAATAGAATGTGATGGTTTAGGTTATGGGTTGAAAGCAGTACTAATGCAAGATGAACACGTGATAGCCTTTGAGAGCACGACATTAAAGAAGCAAGAACAATTGAAGTCTACATACGATAAGGAAATGTTATCCATTATGCATGTATTAGCAAAGTGGAAACAATACCTCCTAGGGAGAAAATTCATCATCAGCATAGAACACAATAGTCTTCAATACCTATTTCAACAGAAAACATTGTCCACAAAACAACATAAGTAGATAGAAAAAATCATTGCTTTCGACATCGAAATAATACACAAAAAGGGGAAGGAAAATGCAGTTGCAAAAGCACTCTCCAGAAAAGATGAGGATATGATCTCTTACTCCATTTTAGTCGCAATTCCAGAATCGCTAGATGAAATACAAAGCGAATACGCCAAGGACCCAGAAACAAGAACTATAATTAACAATTACAATCATGACCCCAAGTTTGTATGGAAAAAATGATATCTTTTGGTATAAAGGGAGGATTTATTTAAACTCGAACTCTAAATTCAAGGCTAAGGTAATGAAGGAATCCCATGATTCACCAGTCGCACGACACATGGGATTCTTCAAATCTTACTAGAATGCAAGAAGATCATTTTTTTGGAAGGGGATGCAAAAATATATCCAGCATTATGTGGAAAAACGTGACAAATTCCAAAGGAACAAAAGCGAAAAAATATTTTAACCCCTGGTATTTTTCACCCCCTACACATTCCCAACAAGAAATGGGAAGAGATATCACTTGACTTCATCAATGCTTTACCTCTGTCGAAAGGAAAGGGCAAAATATTTATAGTGGTTGATTGATTAACCAAATTTGCACACTTTGTGGCAATAAAAAAGACAGACACGGTAAAACAAATTACAAATATATTTTGCAAGAATATCTCCAAATTACATGGCTTCTTAAAGTCATTGTCAGTGACAGAGATGTGAAATTTAATGGAAAACTTTGGAGGGGATTTTTCAAACAAGTGGGCACGTCACTCAAAATGAGCTCAGCTTACCACCCCCAAATAGATGGTCATATTGAAGTCATAAAAAATGCTTAGAAGCGTGTATATATTGTTTCTTAACATATAAGAAAAACCATTGGTCTCAATGGTTACACCTAGCAGAATGGTGGTACAACTCAAGGTTATAGTTTTTTTTTCGATTGCAACCACAACAAGAATACACCAACCATAGACATTAAAACTTAAAGGGCATATCAAAAATAACAATTTTTTTGTCCTATTCGACACAGGAAGTACTCATAATTTCATTGATGTAAGTGTTGCAGAGAGGCTTAACCTTTTCATATATCCAATTCCTAACATGAAGGTAATGCTTGCAAATGGAAAGAAGATCGAAAAAGTGGGAAAATGCAACAAAGTAAATCTACAATTAAAAAACTATAACCTTGAGTCATAATTGTATGTCAAATCCTTAGGAGGAGTTGATGCAGTATTAGGAATTCAATGGCTACAAACACTAGTACCTACTCATCCAACCACCAAGAACTCTTTATAAAGTTTAGGTGGCAATGAGAAAAATACAAGTTGTATGGATTCCAACCCCCTTGCACACAAATTGTGCCATCCCACAAAATGGAGAAGCTAATTCGAAAGGGAGCACCAGCATATGTCGTACAATTCCAAGATATGGAATTATTAGCTTCAGAAGGGGTTAAACCAAGTCAACCAAAGATCCAAGGACTAATCCAAAAGTACAAAAATGTATTTGAATATCTCCCCATAGAATTACCACCAAAAAGAAGACCGTGCATGTCATTAAAATAAAGTCTTGATCAAGCCCCATCAATATTAAGCCCTATAGGTATCCACACCATCATAAGACATAGATTGAAATATTAATCTGTGATTTTTTGAAGTGTGAATTGATTACATAAAGTCAAATTCCTTATGGTGCACCATTAGTACCGGTACGAAAGAAGGATGGGTCATCTAGGCTATTCATCGACTACATAGCACTAAACAATATAACTATTAAAGACAAATCCCCCATTCCCTTCATCGATGAAATGTTGGACGAGCTTCATGGAGAAAGGTACTTTTCGAAACAATATTTGAGATCGGTGTATTATTAAATTGGAGTAAGGATAGAGGATGTGGAAAAAGCATCCTTCCAAACCCATGAAGGACATTATGACTTTAAGGTAATGCCTTTTGGGCTAACTAATGCTCCAGAGACATTTCAAGCAACCATGAATAACTTATTTCAGCCATTTCTAAGAAAGATTGAACTAGTTTTTTTCGATGACATCCTCATATAAAGTAAAACATGGAAGGACCTGTTGGGGACTTGAAATTCGCAGGCGACAACAGTAAGGGATTCTCCCCAATCAACGTTCCCAACTAGCCCGTTGACTGTTTGGTATAGGGAATCCGTCCGGTTTTACGGTCCGGCTACCGTAGGTCAAAGTAACAACAAGGGTTTACCGGTTGCGGCCCGGTCCACCGGAATTTGTATTTTTGTCTTAAATATGAAATGCAAGTATCTAACTAATTATGCAGGATGGTGAAAGATGCAAAGAGCATTCACAATGTGATGCGCAGGTTCTTACCTCTCGTCTTAGGCTCGCCATGCATCTGAATCACACATGCAGGAATGAGATAAAATGACTACCTATCTATATGCCTACCTGTTTATCTCTATCTACCTATCCCCGGGGAGCCAAATTATATTTAATAAATATGAGCAATGTGGATGTGCATACATGATAAAAGCAATTACAGATAGCTGACATTTACTTTTAAAGGCATGAACAATGAAAGATATTTCCACAACTAGCTAACCAATTGTTTCGTAATAAGCATGCATTACTCATGGTGGTTATTTCATAAAATAAATCAAAAATCATTTAAACAAGACATAGGTCATAAGTTAGAATGATCTCACGATTCACAGATACAATGCTGAAAAACAAAGTAGTTCATCTTTCGACTATCCATGGCAAAACATTTGAAATCCCATCGATCTTCTTTCAACAGGAAAACTGTAATTTTTATTGCAAAAGGAAATAGTTCTTCCTACAACAACCTTCCAGTCTTACTGGGGAAAAAAACCCCGTTTTGCTTCTACGCTTCCTACTTTTATACAAAAAGTCAAAATGGTTGGGCTGCCCAAAGTGACCTTTGGGCTTCCCAACCTTTTTCTTTCCCAAAGCTTCATTTCTCAAAACTTTTACAAAAATATTACATTAATAAAAAGTTGACCGGTCCTCTATGAGGAGGATCCTGCTTGGTTTTCAAAGAATTTTTTCCACGCTGCTGCTTCAGCAGCGAGGCCTTCAAAAGCGCATGGCTCTAGGAACTGGATGTTAATTTCAAACTTGTCAACTTGGTTCTTGATGGCCTCGATCCTTGCTGGGCTCAACCGAAGCTGGTCTTCTAGAACCTGTATGCTAACGGCTGCGTGACCCACTTCGTTCTTCTGTACTATGGCATCAATGGATTGAATCTGCTGCGTCCTCGCCTCTGCATCTTGATGCCCTTTCTACAATATGTCCACAAAGGTTTCATGATCCGGGAACTCTTCAAACCTAAGCTCAGCCTCTGTCTGGCAGCGGTTATATGCATTAAGAAACCTTTTAAAATATTCTGAGCATGCTACCTGTGTCCTTCGGATAGCCTTCTTAAAGTCTTCAGCAGTGATGATGGCAAACTCTACTAGGCTGTGATCTCTCCGGAGGGTTTGATGATCTTTGGCTGGTAGTTCTCCTGGAATCTCGTCATCATCTTCTGGTCTTTCCAATATGGCGTTCAAGACCTCAAGAACATCTTGGGACCTGTCAACGAAATAGGAGGAAGTTTCTATGATCTCGTCTAACCTGCTGTCCATCTGAAGAACTTTGCATCTTTCCTCTTCCAAAGCAGTCCGCAGCTGCAGCATTTTAGCCTTTTGCGCTAGGATATATTCTTTAAACGGCTGCAGATTGACTTGTTGTTCCTTTGTTGTCTCCATTTCAACAGTCAGAGATGCCAGCTGCTCTTTTAGTCCTTGGGTGTATGCAGTATTGGATTCATAGATAATATACTACTGCTCCTCTAGGTCTTCCACTTTTGCCCTCAACTGTTCCTTTTCATTCTTCATATCTTGAACTTCCTGTTGCGCATTTTCTAGAGCCTCTTGTGTTGTTTCCTTGGCTTGCGCCTCTACCTGGAGGGCATGGATTTCACCCTTTGTGGATTCCATTTCCCTTAGCACGTGTTCATACTTCCTCTTAAGTCTGCTACCCTCTCCTCTTTCTTGTCTCAGTGTGTCTTTTAGCTGAGCAGTGGTCTTCTTAGCTGACTCTAATTCAATCATCACCTTCTTTATGTTATCAGCGGAGGCATCAATTAGTGCAGCCCCGGCTCTTATCGTGAGCATAGGATCTTTGTCTGTCCCTAGCATGACTACTGTATCTGTGACCATCTTCCCTGATAGATCTTTCACCGTCACCTTCTTTTTCGTCCTCCTCGTTATTCTTTTAGTGGTCCTGTCATAGTATAAAGTACTGAAATCAGGGACTTCTTCCCCCTTATTCTGGACGAAAGGCACTATTTGGAGCATAGGGGTTACAGGAGTGCTAGCAGTAGGTACTTGAAGGATTTGCACCTCAGGGTTTTCCTCTTCCTGACTCCACCCTGTTGGTGTTTCAGAGGCTGACTGTTGTGTTAACTTTATCTTTTCAGCCTCCTGCCCTTGGAGCTCTTCATTTAGTTTTCTCTGTGCTTCTTCTGCTGCTTGCCTGGCTGCCTCTTCTGTTTCTCTGGCTGCTTCTTTTGCTAGTTCAGCTGTTTCCAGGGCAGCTTTCCTTTTCTCTTCTTCTCCCTTCTTCAGCCACTCTGCAGCCTTTGAGCTTCCTCCCTTATCCTTTTGGCTGCTTCTTCAACTCTGGCTTGTTCAGCTTTGGCCTGCTCTGCCCCTTTTCCACCTTTGGTGGGGTTCTTTGGTTTGAATCTTCTACTGAGTGTCGTCATGTTTGGATCTCTCCGAAAAACAGATCCATCCTTATCATAATGATGGGTATATTCAAAGAACCCTTTATGCCTCTTACAGTGCTCAGCCACTTTACCATGAGTGTCATTGCGCCGGAAAGGCATCTCCCCAAAATGGAACTTCTCTAGTTCTTCTATGAATTCGGCAGCTTGTTTCACA
>LPNX010247186.1:682019-772090 GCA_001517045.1 Pseudotsuga menziesii
ATTCTTTCCCTATCCCAGGCACACTTGAGGCCGGGGAAAGGCTGGTTGCATAGTATGCAGTCTATCAAAATGGAACTCATATAAAATTCAGATTTCTTACAGGCTTCTCCTCCTCCCAAGGCTGCAGCTACGCAAGAAGAGAGACTACTTGATACGAGGTTGGCCTAGTTGAAGATTGTTCCTTGGGTCGCCAAATGGAACATAATGGGGACCCATTCAAATTTGAAGAGTCTGCCACTGGCTCTACCAAAGATCATGTTTAGCATCAGAGCTACAAATCTGTAAGGAGCTCTTAAGCTCGTTGTATCATAATCCTCGGTTGCTCTGTGTCGATAGAGCTTTCCTGGCAAGAGCATTCTCTTCAGGGTTTCCACCAAATCCATCCTGAGGTTATCCAACCAATCATTTGATAGGAAGATTTGAGGCTCTAGCAGGTAGTAAGCCAGCGCCAAATATCCTGGGCTAAATGCAGCATAGCCCTGACCTTCGACATTTCCTATAATCATTGTGTTGCTATTTGTGTGGGGCAGAATCCATCTCATAACATCAGAGCATGGGAACAGCTCTGGTCTGGTAGCCACCTTCATGATGGCGGATTTCTCTATGTTGGCATAAATGGGCTCCTCTTCGAGACCCATGTCTGGGACTTCCCTGCGGGAAATCAATCTGTATATCTCATCCCATTTATACTCAGGTTCAACAACCGAGACACATTGGGTGTCCTCATATATATATTATGTCTGTGTGACGACCTCTATTGCTGATTGTTCTTTGACCATAGTGGCCTTCTTTTTCTACCTTTTGGACATTGTAAGTTCTTCCTGCCATGTATAACATTATGACATTAATCATTTCGAATTTGCGAACATTGTGCAGCAGTTTATTCATTCTCAAGTGTATTATGACTGTGATGAAATTAAGACATAAGCCCTTCAGGCTGAAGAATTGAACTAGCATGCAATACTGTGCAATGTGCTAATATCCTATGTTAATGCGCAAGCAAGAAAAGAAACCAACACATGTATGCACAACCCAGCCACGTCCTGACTATCAGAACTACCATCAGAAATAGACTCAGTCCACTACTGCAATATAATGAGTGATGTCCTTCTGCTGCATAATACTAAAACTGGATTAATCATAATTTGGTTGGCATTAAATCTACATTATTTCACAGTATGTCATTTCTCTCATGAAAATAAATCATAAAGCACAAGTATGAATCTTAAACGCAAGGTGCAAATGTAACTGTCCACAATTCAAATATTTCGACGACATGGCTTTATCAAGGATAAAGACTGCAATAGCCTATGCGGCTCGTGAAAAAGTAGTTGCATCGGTGCGGCTAGATACTGCGGGCATCAACAACAATTTTTTTTTTGCACGCGGCGCTCCCACCACTGCCAACATCCATGCTACCTCCAAATCGTAAACAATATAGTGGCACATCCCTAGGGTTTCAGACAGCCAAAAAACGACGGACTGCGCGGGACGGTGTGGGCAGAGGTTGGGGTTCGAAACCTGGTAAACAGGAAAATCAACAGCGGAGGAAACATTCGATCACAAGAAAACCACCGTAAAACCTCTCCATCGGCCTCATTATTACAAAGGAAAAACCAGGTGCAGGTGGCATGACGGCCGCCTGCACCGTGCCTTCATCCACTGTGCGCGGGGCGAACCAAAATGGCCGAGGTCAAAAGATACTACGCGGGCTCTATAAAGGAAAAACGACTCCCCCCCCCTCTAACCGCAAACTGCTATCCCAACCGGCAATTTTCAAAATGTAGGCGCAACATGTAAGGGGAAACGACTATGGCAACCTTAGCCGCGGGTGAAAACTCCGTGTGCGAGTGAAAAAGGGACTACAGGGACATAATCCTAACAATACCCAACCTTAGCAAAAATCACCCAATCAAAACCTTGAAAAGCACGAGGTAGGACGGTAAAGATCCTACCTGGCAGTGATGCGTAGCTGATGAGGCGACAACGGTTGAGCTTCCAACCGACACCTGGACGCGGGTACAAGCACGGAGCTCCACAAGGTTCGCAGGGTCGACAGCGCGGAGAGGATAACGACAGCTTGGGCGCAAAACAACAATAAAAAATCCAAACCCCTGCCCCCGTATATATAAAAGAGTCGTACGTGTGACGGGTCGTATCGGGTGGCGAACGAAAGTGAAATGGGCGGCGAGAATCCCAGACCTTCTGCAACGGCGGATAGTTCCCAGCATCAATTCACCCACAACGGCGAATAGAGCGTGTAAACAAAATATCGGGCGTCGGCGGGGACCTATATCGGAATCCAAGAGCCTGGACTCCTCCGCAACGGCGGGCATGCATAACAAAACAACGTGCGTAACTCACATTGGCCACCCGGAGACTCTACATCAGAAAACCAAAACTCAGACCCGCCCGCAACGGCGGAGGGAACAGAAGGTAAAGAGCTCCGATACATACGGATCGGCGAGGAAACGAAACCTTAGAACCCCCAAATGGTCCGCAACATCGTAGACCAAACGATAACCCGTCCGCAACGGCGGCCAAAGAGACACTCATCCTCTTCCGACTCAGAACAAAAGTCCACCCGCAACAGTGAAGAATCGTCAACCACCCGCAACGGTGAAATACAAAGCAGGAAACCTCCGCAACAGCGGGAAGAACAAATGACTCAACTCCCGATGTAAAATGACTTCACAGATATGCAAAAAGCAACGATGAGCTTGATAATGGAAGGGATCATTTTTAAAGCATTAAAGGAGAAAAAAAGATCGATTGATATCAATTCAAAGTGCTGTACAACATTCCGAAAATCCATAAACCAAAACCGCAAACAAAAACCACCTAAATCAAAGTAGAGGAGGGTCCTAAAATTTTTAGAATTTTGGGAAAATGTTGCAGCTGCAATAATTGGCGACTACCTGGTGAACCCCAGATTTCTGAATCAACTCTCCTTCTCAGCTTAAGACTGTTTGAATAAAATCGAAATCTTCTAGATGTTTGTATTCCTAAGTAAGCCAACTTATGCATTAAATAACTTAGAAGAAGCCCATCTTTTCGGGAAAACGTAACATCAGTAGTATTTCAGGTCTGAATAACTCTTTTGAGGCCGAATGGATGAGGTTTATTTTACCTGCCCTTTGGTAGTTACAGCTTAGACACCACAGGATTGTGACAGAGAGTAACAGCATTATCCTTTTGTTCCTCATTCCCATGCCAAGTTGCACTTTTGTGCCTTCTGAACTTTAGTTCTTTTGATAAGAGTCTTCCTGCAGGCCTTTCTTACTGAATTTTAATTCAGAATCCTCTATCCCATAGTATCCTTTTGTGTGAACACTATACTTCGTAGTTCAGTTCACGGACGGAGAGGATCTTGTGGCCACTTGGTACTTTATGCTTTGAGATTAATGCTTTTTCGAGCTTTGATTTGATATGTCTTGTTTCTTTCAGGAGCTTTGACTCTTAATATCTTTTAGCCTTTTCTTAATTTATGGCTTGGGATCATTTATATATGATAAACTGTCCCACTCTGCTTCCTTTCCGTGGGTCTTTTGCTGTCACTCCCTTGGGTATTTAGGATGTGAAATAGATGGAGCCTCGAAATAGTACTTCAGACCTTTTTCACTTCTGAGTTATTTACAGGGATTAAGTAAGACTTCAAATGAATGCTCTGCCAGTTAGGAATACGGTTACTAGAAGACATTCTGTACTTTTAAGCACAGTCTTTCAGTCAAGATTTTAGTTAATAAAGAACCCTGACGTTTCCATTGCAACCAAAAGTTTACCTCTTATTCAAAATCAAAAGGAAAACTAGCAAAGTACCGTAAAGAAAACAGCAGCAAAGCAAGTAATCAAAAGAAAGAAACCTCAAAGTACTAAAATAAGAAAACAACATAAACAACAAAGCAATTTATTTATGCACAAAAGAAAACAAAAAAAATTTGCCCATTCCTGAAAAATTATAAAATTAAGAACTGAGGAATGAGTTGGATTTAGACATGGATTGCCTAACCATGGTCCAACTATGTTGTTATTGAAATGGAACCCATATCTAAGATCATGCATTCATTTCTTTCAGCCTGAGGGAGTTGAAGGAGCTCAGGCTGAGTGCCCTTCATAGGACTGGCCCTTTTTGAGGAATGATGTCTTAGCTTAAGCTCAGTGAGATAGTTTCCCAGGGTAGAATCAGCAGACTCATTTCCTTCTCCTAACTTAGTGACAGTATACTTCATATATGGTTCTCTCAGAACTTTTATATGACTTTGGGTACCCTTGAGAGGCAACCACAGATGAGACCAATCTGAAGCAATATATCCTTTCAGCCTGGCAGTCCAATCTCGGTTGAGAATGAGCCCATATCCCCTTGGTATATCAGCCACCATAATGTCAATAAATTGACATATTTTGTTGTTAGCAGCCAAGCGAATGAGGACATTCTTCATTTCACCCACCACCTTAAGTCCTGTGCGATCTAATTGCGTTACTTCACGAGGTGTGGACTCTAGTTGTCCATTAATCCTTTTACAAATCTCAAGGGGCATCACATTTACTGCTGCTCCAGAGTCTACTAAGCAATTATGCACATTGTAATTCAGCATCTCTAGAGTCAAGAGAAAAGGAGGGGTATCAAGGTTTTCTTTCCAACCTGGTTCTTGGTCTTCTTCTCCTAGTTGGTTTTGAATAGGTATGTCCTTTTCTATCTCTTGAGTTTCATCAGAGTTTTTTTCACTAACCCCTATCTTTTCTTCTACAGGATCGACAGTGTCAGTGGTTGGTTCTGTCCTCGGGTTGAGGGTATTGTTCTGATGCGCTTTGCCCTCGTCCAGCTTCTTAACATTCTCCTGCAAACTGTTAACCTTAGAAATCATTGTATTGTCTTGGCTTGTGAAAACTTTGTCCTTTCTAGTTATGGATGTGCATTCAGATTTAGGAGTGTCCTCTTCAATGTTAAACAGTGAAATACCATTCCATGAGAACATAGTATCATCCTTTCGTTTGCTTATGATCTGTTTCTCCTTTTCTTCCTCACCACTGTCCCTAGTCAATTCTGGATCCAACAACTTATTCATCACCAATGTCATTGAATGTAACCATTGAGGACACTTCTTCTCAGAATGAGGTTGTTGATGAAAGGTACAGAAATTATCCCCTCCTATTTCTGTTATGTTTATTGATGCCAAATTAGGAGGTGGGACTTGCCATTGGTTGTTATCTTCCTTTTTTGGATAGTGTGGCTTATTGGTTTTCTGAATGTCCCTCTCCTTTTCCAGATCTACAATTCGGTTAGACATTTTCTAAAGCACTTTCATCATCTCATGATAATCATGTGGTTGATCTTCTCTAGATTTAAACAGCAGTGAGCTTCTTCTTACAGTGGTCTTCTTTTCACATGAATTAGGGTAATCCTCTATACTCTCACTTTCTGCTTCTATTCTTTCGGCCTCCTCATAAGTTTCCACCAATGTAGGCTTGACTTTCATTTTGGCAAACATGGCCAGCTCAGGACCTAAGGCTGAGGTATAATATTCTATTAAAACTTTGTCTGAAGGTCTGTCCATAGCAGAAATTTTTTTTAAGTACAATGAAAATATCTGAGTGAAACTATGTACCTTTTCATTCTTCTCTTTCTTTAACAAACCAAGCCCTTTCATCAACGAGGCATGTGTCTTCTGAGTTGTGTATCTACTTCTGAAAACCCTTTCAAAGGTGTCCCAATCTGGAATGGAGTTTGCAGGTAGACCAAAGTACCAAGATGTTGCTGCTCCTTTCAGAGTGTGTGGAAAAAGTCTACAAACCACATCTTCATACTCCCCAGCCCTTAGCCCTTCTAATGCTAGGTAGAAGCTTTGAAGGTGATCATCTACAGAGATATTTTCCACAGGGTCAAACTTGGGCAAGAGCTTGTCAAAGGCTTGAGGAAGGTTATGCAAAGGAGGAGTTAGGTTCAGAGGTGACCTAGATCTCCATGCTGGCAGAGGGTTGGGTTGATTACCAGCCATGAGAAAAGGTAAACAGATAAGTCACTCGGAAAAACAATCATTCAAGGATAGCACCGGAAACTGCGAACACTTGGGTTAGGTTGAAAGCTTCAAACATCTGCTGGTAGGATGGTTTCGGGAAATTTAGTTCCACAGCCAGCCTTTTACTGGCGGCCCTCCTTCTAGCACCAAAAATTGTTCGGGCCTTGAAATTCGCAGGAGACAACAGTAAGGGATTCTCCCCAATCAAAGTTCCCAACTAGCCTGTTGACTGTTTGGTATAGGGAATCCATCCAGTTTTACGGTCCAGCTACCGTAGGTCAAAGTAACAACAAAGGTTTACCGGTTGTGGCCCGGTCCACCAGAATTTGTATTTTTGTCTTAAATATGAAATGCAAGTATCTAACTAATTATGCAGGATGGTGAAAGATGCAAAGAGCATTCACAATGTGATGCGCAGGTTCTTACCTCTCGTCTTAGGATCGCCATGCATCTGAATCACACATGCAGGAATGAGATAAAATGACTACCTATCTATATGCCTACCTATTTATCTCTATCTACCTATCCCCAGGGAGCCAAATTATATTTAATAAATATGAGCAATGCGGATGTGCATACATGATAAAAGCAATTACAAATAGCTGACATTTACTTTTACAGGCATGAACAATAAAATTTCCACAACTAGCTAACCAATTGTTTCGTAATAAGCATGCATTACTCATGGTGGTTATTTCATAAAATAAATCAGAAATCATTTAAACAAGACATAGGTCATAAGTTAGAACGATCTCACGATTCACGGATGCAATGCTGAAAAACAAAGTAGTTCATCTTTCGACTATCCATGGCAAAACATTTGAAATCCCACCGATCTTCTTTCAATAGGAAAACTATAATTTTTATTGCAAAAGGAAATAGTTCTTCCTACAACAACCTTCCAGTCTTACTGGGGAAAAAAGCCCCGTTTTGCTTCTACGCTTCCTACTTCTATACAAAAAGTCAAAATGGTTGGGCTGCCCAAAGTGACCTTTGGGCTTCCCAACCTTTTGCTTTCCCAACGCTTCATTTCTCAAAACTTTTACAAAAATATTACATTAATAAAAAGTTGACCGGTCCTCTATGAGGAGGATCCTGCTTGGTTTTCAAAGAATTTTTTCCACACTGCTGCTTCAGCAGCGAGGCCTTCAAAAGCACATGGCTCTAGGAACTGGATGTTAATTTCAAACTTGTCAACTTGGTTCCTGATGGCCTCGATCCTTGCTGGGCTCAACCGAAGCTGGTCTTCTAGAACCTGTATGCTAACTGCTGCATGACCCACTTCGTTCTTCAGTACTATGGCATCAATGGATTGAATCTACTGTGTCCTGGCCTCTGCATCTTGATGCCCTTTCTGCAATATGTCCACAAAGGTTTCATGATCCGAGAACTCTTCAAACCTAAGCTCAGCCTCTGTCTGGCAGCGGTTATATGCATTAAGAAACCTTTTAAAATATTCTGAGCATGCTACCTATGTCCTTCGGACAACCTTCTTAAAGTCTTCAGCAGTGCTAATGGAAAACTCTACTAGGCTGTGATCTCTCCTGAGGGTTTGATGATATTTGGCTGGTAGTTCTCCTGGAATCTGGCATCATCTTCTGGTCTTGCCAATCTAGCGTTCAAGACCTCAAGAACATCTTGGGACCTGTCTACGAAATGGGAGGAATTTTCTATGATCTCCTCTAACCTGCTGTCCATCTGAAGAACTTTGCATCTTTCCTCTTCCAAACCAGTCTGCAGCTACAGCATTTTAGCCTTTTGCGCTAGGATATATTCTTTAAATGGCTGTAGATCGACTTGCTGTTCCTTTGCTGTCTCCAGTTCAGCAGACAGAAATGCCAGCTGCTCTTTCAGTCCTTGGGTGTATGC
This sequence comes from Pseudotsuga menziesii, assembly GCA_001517045.1. Classification (NCBI taxonomy): domain Eukaryota; kingdom Viridiplantae; phylum Streptophyta; class Pinopsida; order Pinales; family Pinaceae; genus Pseudotsuga; species Pseudotsuga menziesii. Next base: position 689,906 of record LPNX010247186.1, read on the forward strand.
AGTATTGGATTCATAGATAATATACTGTTGCGCATCTAGGTCTTCCACTTTTGCCCTCAACTGTTCCTTTTCATTCTTCAGATCTTGAACTTCCTGTTGCGCATTTTCTAGAGCATCTTGTGCTATTTCCTTGGCTTGCGCCTCTACCTGGAGGGCATGGATTTCACCCTTTGTGGATTCCATTTCCCTTAGCATGTGTTCATACTTCCTCTTAAGTTTGATACCCTCTCCTCTTTCTTGTCTCAGTGTGTCTTTTAGCTGAGCAGTGGTCTTCTTAGCTGACTCTAATTCAATCATCACCTTCTTTATGTTATCAGCGGAGGCATCAATTAGTGCATCCCGGGCTCTTATCATGAGCATAGGATCTTTGTCTGTCCCTAGCATGACTGCTGTATCTGTGACCATCTTCCCTGATAGATCTTTTGCCTCCACCTTCTTTTCTGTCCTCCTCGTTATTCTTTTAGTGGTCCTGTCATAGTATAAAGTACTGAAATCAGGGACTTCTTCCCCCTTCTTCTGGATGAAAGGCACTATTTGGAGCATAGGGGTTACAGGAGTGCTAGCAGTAGGTACTTGAAGGATTTTCACCTCAGGGTTTTCCTCTTCCTGACTCTTCCCTGTTGGTGTTTCAGAGGCTGACTGTTGTGTTAACTTTATCTTTTCAGCCTCCTTCCCTTGGAGCTCTTCATTTAGTTTTCTATGTGCTTCTTCGGCTGCTTGCCTGGCTGCCTCTTCTGTTTCTCCGGCTACTTCTCTTGCTAGTTCAGTTGCTTCCTGGGCAGCTTTCCTTTTCTCTTCTTCTCCCTTCTGCAACCACTCTACAGCCTCATTTTCCAGCCTCTGAGCTTCCTCCCTTATTCTTTTGGCTGCTTCTTCAACTCTGGCTTGTTCAGCTTTGGCCTTCTCTGCCCCTTTTCCACCTTTGGTGGGGTTCTTTGGTTTGAATCTTCTGCTGAGTGCCATCATGTTTGGAGCTCTCCGAAAAACAAATTCATCCTTATCATAATGATGGGTATATTCAAAGAACCCTTTATGCTTCTTCCAGTGCTCAGCCACTTTACCATGAGTGTCATTGCGCCGGAAAGGCATCTCCCCAAAATGGAACTTCTCTAGTTCTTCTATGAATTCGGCAGCTTGTTTCACATTGGCGAATCTGCAGCTACCTAATTTGAAAGGTAAAGGGGGATATCCAGCCTTCTTATGCTGGAACAGGAAATGACCAACTCCGTCAATGAACACTTGTCTGACCGCCTCTTTATGGATTATATAATCCGTTGCATACTTTGGCAGTAGATAAGGTGTATTCGAGCCTCCATATATTCTAAGATACATACCATTGTCTGTCAAGAAATAATCTCCATACTCCTCTATTACCTGCATAGCATCTTCCGACATGCAGTCACATTCCTTCTGGAAGATAAGGTTGTATAGTGGCATAATGAAATGCTCACATACTTCTCTGTAATAACTGTGGTACTGATGAGCCCACAATGGTTTGTAAGCTGCATATACAGGCATTCTTTCCCTATCCCAGGCACACTTGAGGCCGGGGAAAGGCTGGTTGCATAGTATGCAGTCTATCAAAATGGAACTCATATAAAATTCAGATCTTCCGGGCTTCTCCTCCTCCCAAGGCTGCAGCTACGCAAGAAGAGAGACTACTTGATACGAGGCTGGCCCAGTTGAAGATTGTTCCTTAGGTCACCACATGGAACATAATGGGGACCCATTCAAATTTGAAGAGTCTGCCACTGGCTCTACCAAAGATCATGTTTAGCATCAGAGCTACAAATCTGTAAGGAGCTCTTAAGCTCGTTGTATCATAATCCTCGGTTGCTCTGTGTCGATAGAGCTTTCCTGGCAAGAGCATTCTCTTCAGGGTTTCCACCAAATCCATCCTGAGGTTATCCAACCAATCATTTGACAGGAAGATTTGAGGCTCTGGCAGGTGGTAAGCCAGCGCCACATATCCTAGGCTAAATGCAGCATAGCCCTGACCTTCGACATTTCCTATAAGCATTGTGTTGCTATTTGTGTGGGGCAGAATCCATCTCATAACATTAGAGCATGGGAACAGCTCTGGTCTGGTAGCCACCTTCATGATGGCGGATTTCTCTATGTTGGCATAAATGGGCTCCTCTTCGAGACCCATGTCTGGGACTTCCCTGCGGGAAATCAATCTGTATATCTCATCCCATTTATACTCAGGTTCAACACCCGAGACACATTGGGTGTCCTCATATATATATTCTGTCTGTGTGACGACCTCTATTGTTGATTGTTCTTCGACCATAGTGGCCTTCTTTTTCTGCCTTTTGGACATTGTAAGTTCTTCCTGCCATGTATAACATTATGACATTAAGCATTTCAAATTTGCAAACATTGTGCAGCAGTTTATTCATTCTCAAGTGTATTATGACTGTGATGAAATTAAGACATAAGCCCTTCAGGCTGAAGAATTGAACTAGCATGCAATACTGTGTAATGTGCTAATATCCTATGTTAATGCACAAGCAAGAAAAGAAACCAACACATGTATGCACAACCCAGCCATGTCTTGACTATCAGAACTACCAGCACGAAATAGACTCAGTCCACTACTGCAATATAATGAGCAATGTCCTTCTGCTGCATAATACTAAAACTGGATTAATCATAATTTGGCTGGCATTAAATCTACATTATTTCACAGTATGCCATTTCTCTCATGAAAATAACTCATAAAGCACAAGTATGAATCTTAAACGCAAGGTGCAAATGTAACTGTCCACAATTCAAATATTTCGACGACATGGCTTTATCAAGGATAAAGACTGCAATAGGCTATGCGGCTCGCGGAAAAGTAGTTACATTGGTGCGGCTAGATACTGCGGGCATCAACAACATTTTTTTTTTTTGCACACGGCGCTCCCACCAGTGCCAACATCCATGCTACCTCCAAATCGTAAACAATATAGCGGCATAGCCCTAGGGTTTCAGATAGCCAAAAAACGACGGATTGCGCGGGACGGCGTGGGCAGAGGTTGGGGTTCGAAACCTGGTAAACGGGAAAATCAACAGCGGAGGAAACATTCGATCACAAGAAAACCACCGTAAAACCTCTCCATGGGCCTCATTATTACAAAGGAAAAACCAGGTGCAGGCGGCATGACGGTCGCCTGCACCGCGCCTTCATCCACTGTGCGTGGGGCAAACCAAAATGGTCGAGGTCAAAAGATACTACGCGGGCTCTATAAAGGAAAAACGACTCCCCCCCCTCTAACCGCAAACTGCTATCCCAACTGACAATTTTCAAAATGTAGGTGCAACATGCAAGGGGAAACGACTATGGAAACCCTAGCCGCGGGTGAAAACTCCGTGTGCGAGCGAAAAAGGGACTACGGGGACATAATCCTAACAATACCCCAACCACAGCAAAAATCACCCAATCAAAACCTTGAAAAGCACGAGGTAGGGCGGTAAAGATCCTACCTAGCAGTGATGCGCAGCTGATGAGGCGACAACGGTTGAGCTTCCAACAGACACCTGGACGCAGGTACAAGCACGGAGCTCCACAAGGTTCGCAGGGTCGACAGCGCGGAGAGGATAACGACAGCTCGAACGCAAAACAACAATAAAAAATCCAAACCCCTGCCCCCGTATATATAAAAGAGTCGTACGTGTGACGGGTCATATCGGGTGGGGAACGAAAGTGAAATGGGCGGCGAGAATCCCAGACCTTCCGCAACGGTGGATAGTTCCCAGCATCAATTAACCTACAACGGTGAATAGAGCGTGTAAACAAAATATCGGGTGTCGGCGGGGACCTATATCAGAAGCCAAGAGCTCGGACTCCTCCGCAACGGCGGGCATGCATAACAAAACAACGTGCGTAACTCACATCGGCCACCCGAAGACTCTACATTGGAAAACCGAAACTCAGACCCACCCGCAACGGCGGAGGGAACAAAAGGTAAAGAGCTCCGATACATACGGATCGGCGAGGAAACGAAACCTTAGTACCCCCAAATGGTCCGCAACGTCGGAGACCAAACGATAACCCGTCCGCAACGGTGGCCAAAGAGACACTCATCCTCTTCTGACTCAGAACAAAAGTCCACCCGCAACAGTGAAGAATCGTCAACCAACCGCAACGGTGAAATACAAAGCAGGAAACCTCCGCAATGGCGGGAAGAACAAATGACTCAACTTCCGATGTAAAATGACTTCACAGATATGCAAAAAGCGACGATGAGCTTGATAATGGAAGGGATCATTTTTAAAGCATTAAAGGAGTAAAACAGATCGATTGATATCAATTCAAAGTGCTGTAAAACATTCTGAAAATCCATAGACCAAAACCGAGAACAAAAACCACCTAAATCAAAGTAGAGGAGGGTCCTAAAATTTTTAGAATTTTGGGAAAATGTTGCAGCTGCAACAGGACTATCTCGTACATCTAGAACAAGTACTCTCTATTTTAAAATCAAATCAGTTCTACGCAAATATTTCCAAATACACGTTTGGTAAGGAAGAAGTGAACTATATTGGTCATGTAATATCTAAAGGAGTCAAGGTGGATCCAAAAAAAATCAAATCAATCACTGAATGTCCCAAACCCACTAACATATCCAAGTTAAGGGGATTCCTCGAGCTATCTGGATACTACAAAAGATTCAGCTGAAATTATGCGCACATAACCGCACCCTTATCCAACCTTCTAAAAAATATTGCATTCTAGTGGAATGAAGAAGCAAAAAAGTGTTTTGAAGCTTTGAAAGGAATTATGTCCTCCACACCTATACTAGCTACCCCAGACTTCTCCAAACCATTTGTAATAGAGTGTGGCGCTTCAAGTTATGGGTTGGGCATAGTACTAATGCAAGAAGAACACCTGATAGCCTTTGAGAGAAGGAAATTAAATAAGCGAGAACAATTGAAGTCTACATATGATAAGGAAATGTTATCCATTATGCAGGTATTAGCAAAGTGGCAACAATACCTCCTAGGGAGCAAATTCATGATTCGAACAGAACACAATAATCTTCAATACATACTTCAACATAAAACATTATCCACTGAACAACAGAAGTGGATAGAAAAAATCGTTGCTTTCAACATGGAAATAATACACAAAAAGGGGAAGGAAAATGTAGTCACAAATGCACTCTCCAAAAAAATATGAGGATATGATCTCTTACTTTCAGTCGCAATTCCAGAATGACTACATGAAATAAGATATGAATACACTAAGGACCCATAAACAAGCACTCTAATTAACAATTCCAATGATGACCCCAAGTTTGAATGGAAAAACAATATGCTTTGGTATAAAGAGAGGATTTATTTAAACTCGATCTCTAGATTCAAGGCTAAGGTAATAAAGGAATCCCATGACTTGCGAGCCACAGGACACGTGGGACTCTTCAAATCCTACTATAATGTAAGAAGACCATTTTTCTGGAAAGGGATGTAAAAAGATATCCAACATTATGTGGTAGAATGTGACAAATGCCAAAGGAACAAAAGAAAAATTATTTTAACCCCAAGGTTACTTCACCCCATACACATTCCCAACAAGAAATGGGAAGAGATATCAATGGACTTCATCGATGGGTTACCTCCATCGAAAGGAAAGGAAAAAAACTTTGTATTGGTTTATCGATTAACCAAATTTGCACACTTCATGGCAATAAAAAATACAAACAGGACAAAACAAATTGCAGATATATTTTGCAAGAATATCTACAAATTACACGGCTTTCCAAAGTCATTTTCAGTAATAGAGATGCGAAATTTAATGGAAAATTTTGGAGGAATTTTTTCAAACAAGTGGGCACGTCACTCAATATGAGCTCAGCTTACCACCCCCAAACAAATGGTCAGACTGAAGTCGCAAACAATTGCTTAGAATCCTATCTACATTGTTTTGTAATAGATTAGCAAAACCACTGGTCTCAATGGTTACACCTAGCAGAATGGTGGTACAACTCAACGTACCACACCTCTGCAAAAATGACCCCCTTCCAAGCTTTATATGGGTATGAACCTCCCGATTGGAAGGAGTTGTTTCTAAACAACACTAATTTTCCAGAAGTAAGGAACCAACTAGAGAAAACTCAAAAAATGATTAAATTACTCAAGGATAACTTAGTCACAGCACAAAACTGTATGATGCAACAAGCAGATCAACGCAGAAAGAGAGAGAATTTGAAGTAGGAGACTGGGTGTTCCTAAGACTCCAAACCTATAAACAGGTATCTTTTAAACAAGGAGGAAAAAAGAAGTTGGCCCCAAAATTTTCTAGACCATACCATATCACCAAACAGATTACTCAAGTTGTGTATGAATTACACTTACCTAATAAAAGTCATATCTACAATGTCTTCCATGTATCATGTCTCAAAAAAATATTGGGGCAACATCAAACGGTGCAAACAATACTTCCTGTGTTAAATGCAAAAGGAAGGGTCCTTTTGGGAACCTGAGGTGATTATTGCAACCAAATAAATAACACTTTGTTCTTGAACACTCAAGGAATATCTCATTAGGTGGGAAATTTTTCCAGATGAAGACTCGTCTTGGGAGATGGAACAGTTTCGTTAGCAATATCTATCCTTACCCCTGATTTGAGGACAAAGCGTTCTAAAAGACAGCAGCAATGTTATGTATCTAAGTAGTTAGAGAACAAATATTTTAATTATTAAATGTAATATTATCATAGGGTCACACCATTCCATTGAACTAGTGTGCTTAGAACTATAAGAGGTATGTTTTCTCTTATTGTAAAAATCATTCTCATATATCAAATTCAATTATTTGTGGCTTATTCGATTCACTGTGGGTTCAGAAACTCGTTCACTCCTAGTGGTATCAGAGCCAGAGCCATGTTGGGCTCCTTGACTCCTCTCATCTAATCGACCAACTATGCTCCACCCAATAATTGTGTTCTATCCACTAGTGTTTTCCCCTCACTTCCCTCCATTCCAACACCTCCACGCCTTCCATTCTTCCCAACCCTTCCTCCCAGCTCCACCCCGGCTACTCACACTACCCCACTATGCCCTTCCTCTTCTGCACCCACCTCCTTCTACTTGTTCATTGCCCCTCCTCACACCGCCTCCTCTAAACCTCCTCCCTTCTACTCACACACAACACTACAGTTCTCACACCCTTCCTCTTCTGCAACTACCTCCTTCCACCTGCTCATCGCCCCTTCCCTCTCTTGTTCGCAACCGGCACCATCCTTCATCACACACATCGCAACCCCACCTCCACCTGCACCATCCTCTGTCACACACATCGCAACCCACCTCTGCATGCTCGATGACCTCCATCACATTTCCCTACTCCCTATCTTGTGCGCTGACACCATTCCACCTATGCTCGTCCACCCAAACTACACACATTTACAAATTCAAAATTAATAAATAATTTTTTATTATAATAATATTAATATTTTTATTATGTAATAATTAATTTTATTAAAAAATCTCCAAGTTAATATATATATATATATTGATTTTCACCATTATATTGCAAAATTCGCCCCTACACAAGAAATATGTCAGAGATGAAGGAAATTAAGGATCGAATGGAAATTTTGGAGAAAATTCAAGTCTAGGATTCTAAAAACCTTGAAGGCTGACACTCAAGGCTCGACCAAATCGAAGCAGAGCTACACAAAGGCAAAGAAGAATTATTAGACACCATAAAAATGAAGTTAATGAAGTTGTATCATGGGATATGGAGGGAGTAAGAAGAGGGATAGCATTAGGTTTCGAAAGTAGATTAAGAAAAATCATGCAGAAGATGAAAAATACATCACAAAATCTGGCAATGTGTCAGGGAAAGAGCAACCATCCTTAAGTTCAAAAAATCAAAAACATCACGAGACACGTCCACCTAAAGGGGAAATCCTACAAGAAGAGACTGATCACGATCATTCCCCAAATCCTAAATAACCATTCTTTCCTTGAGGGCCACCAATAGGCAGATATCAAATGAAGCTCAAGTTAGAATTGCCAAAATTTGATGGAAAAACAAAACAGAGCGTGGCATGGATCAACAAGACATGATCATTTTTCTCTATACACAATATCATATCCGGCTAAGAAATGATAAAGTATGCATCAATGCAACTAGAAGGTCATATAACTCGTATATGTGGTGGAATATTACAACACAAGAAACATCGCTCCATTGGAACACGTTCAAACACAACTTCTTTAAAAGGTTTTAAGACTTAAAGGAAAAAGACTTCTTTGCAAAAATCACCAGATTACAGCAGAAAGGTGACATCGATGAATACACCGATGAGTGGGAATCCCTAATGACATGTGCTCCGGAACTCACAAATAGTTAACATCTACAAACTTATGTGTATGGACTAAAACCCTATATTAGGGACGAACTAGAACTACTAAATGTCTCAACCCTGGAAAAGAAGAGACTCAAGGCAAAAATCATTGAGGAAAAAATAAAAAATACTTGGAACAAAAACCATGATAAAGTTCGAAAGCTTGTCCAAAATACCAAAACTGACACTAAATATCAACCACCACATTTAAGACGTGACAACAAACAAAATTTACAAACCCAGCAAACGAAGGAAGGAAAGTGTAAATATTGTGGAGAGAAGTGGGACCCAAGACACAGATGTTTGAAAAAAGAGACCACCAAGAACCTATATCAATGTGAAGCAAAAGAGGAAGGTAATTCAAACAATGAGGAATCTGACATAGAAGAAACATGTGACATCCAAAATCCTCCGTCAGATTCAGAAGATGAAGAAACACCAAAGATATCGATCGCAACCATAACAGGAATATACCAACCACAAACATTAAAACTTAAAGGGCATATCAAAAATAACAATGTTGTCGTCTTATTCGACACAGGAAGTACTCATAATTTCATTGACGTAAGTGTTGCAAAGAAGCTTAACCTTTTCATATATCCAGTGCCTAACATGAACGTAATGGTCGCAAATGGAAAGAAGATCGAAAAAGGTGGGAAAATGCCACAAAGTTAAGCCGCAATTACAAAACTATAACCTTGAGTCATAATTTTGTGCAGTACCCTTAGGAGGAGTTGATCTAGTATTAGGAATTCAATGGTTGCAAACACCAGGTACCTACTCAGCCAACCACTAATAACACTTTATAAATTTTAGGTGGAAAAGAGAAAAATACAAGTTGTATGGGTTCCAACCCTCTCACACACAATTTCTGTCATCCCACAAAATGGAGAAGTTAATTCGAAAGGGAGCACCAGCATAGATCATACAATGCCAAGATATGGAATTATTAAATTTAGAAGAGGTTAACCCAGGTCAACAAGAGATCCAAGGACTAATATAAAAGTACAAAAAGGTATTTGAAGATATCCCCATGGAGTTACAACCAGAAAGGAAGATAGAGCATGTCATCAAAATCAAGTATGGATCAAGCCCCATCAATGTTAAGCCCTATAGTATCCACACCATCATAAGATAGAGATTGAAAGATTAATATGCAATTTGCTGAAGTGTTGAGTGATTACATAAATTTGGAGTCCTTATGTTGCACCAGCAGTACTGGTACAAAAGAAGGATGGGTCATTTAGGCTATGCATCGACTACAGAGGACTAAACAAGATAACTATTAAAGACAAATTCCCCATTCCCTTCATCGATGAAATGTTGGACGAGATTCATGGCACAAGGTACTTCTTGAAACTACATTTGAGATCGGGGTATTATCAAATCAGAGTAAGGCTAGAGGATGTGGCAAAAATATCCTTCCGGACCCATGAAGGACATTATGAGTTTAAGGTAATGCCTTTTGGGCTAACTAGCGCTCTAGCGACATTTCAATCAACCATGAATAAATTATTTCATCCATTCCAAAGGAAGTTTGTACTAGTGTTTTTATGACATCCTCATATACAGTAAGAGATGGAAGGACCATCTCATACATCTGGAACAAATACTCTCTATTTTAAAAGCAAATCAGTTCTACGCCAAGATGTCCAAATACACGATCGGTATGGACTCGAAGTGAACTATCTTGGTCATGTAATATCTAAAGAAGGAGTCAAGGTGGATCCAAAAAAAATCAAATCAATCACAGAATGTCCGAAACTGACTAACATCTACAAGTTAAGGGTATTCCTCTGGCTAATTGGATACTATAGAAGATTCATCTGAAATTATGTGCACATAACCACACCCTCATCCAACCTTCTAAAAAAGAATGTATTCCAGTGGAGTGAAGAAGTATATAAGTGTTTTGAATCTTTGAAAGGAATTATGTCATCCGCATGTACTAGCTACCCCAGAATTCTCCAAACCATTTGTAATAGAATGCGACACTTCAGGTTAAGGTTTGGGAGCAGTATTAATGCAAGATGAACACCCGGTAGCCTTTGAGAGCAAGAAATTAAATAAGCAAGAATAAATGAAGTTTGCATACGATAAGGAAATGTTAGGAATTATGCAGGTATTAGAAGCGTGGCGAGAATACCTCCTAGGGAGCAATTTCATTATCCGCACATAACACAATAGTCTTCAATACCTACTTCAATAGAAAACATTGTCCATGGAACAACAGAAGTGGATAGAAAAGATCATTGCTTTCGACATGGAAATAATACAAAAGAAGGGGAAGGAAAATGTAGTCACAGATGCACTCTCCAGAAAAGATGAGGATATGATCTCTTACTCCATTTCAGTCGCAATTCCAGAATAGCTAGATGAAATACGAAGTGAATACGCCAAGGACCCAGAAACAAGCACTATAATTAACAATTCCAATCATGACCCCAAATTTGAATGGAAAAATGATATCCTTTGGTATAAAGGGAGGATTTATTTAAACTCAAACTCTAAATTCAAGGCTCGGGTATTGAAGGAATCCCCTGATTCATGAACCGCGGGACACTTGGGATTCTTCAAATCTTACTATAATGAAAAAGATCATTTTTATGGAAGGGGATGAAAAAATATATCCAGCATTATGTGGCAGAATGTGACAAATGCCTAAGGATCAAAAGCGAAAATATTTTAACCCCAGGGTTACTTCACCCCCTACACATTCCCAGCCATAAATGGGAAGGGATATCAATGGAATTCATCGATGGGTTACCTTTGTCGGAAGGAAAGGACAAAATCTTTGTAGTGTTGGATCGATTAACCAAATTTCCACACTTCATGGAAATAAAAAAGACAGACACGATAAAACAAATTGTAGAAATATTTTGCAAGAATATCTACAAATTACATGGCTTCCCAAAGTCATTGTCAGCAACTGAGATGTGAAATTTAATGGAAAATTTAGGAGGGATTTTTTCAAACAAGTGAGCACATCACTCGATATGAGCTCAAATTACCACCCCCAATAAGATGGTCAGACTAAAGTCATAAACAAATGCTTAGAATCCTATCTAATTTGTTTCGTAACAGATAAGAAAAACCATCGGTCTCAATGGTTACACCTAGCAAAATGGTGGTACAACTCAACATACCACACCTCCGTAAAAATTACCCCCTTCCAATATTTATATGGGTAATAGGGTATGAACCTCCAAATTGGAAGGAGTTGGTTCCAAATGATAGTAATGTTCCAGAAGTAAGGAACCAACTAGAGAAGACTCAAAAAATGATTAAATTACTCAGGATAACTTAGTAACGTCAAAAACCCATATGAGGCAACAAGCAGATCAACACACAACAGAGAGAGAATTTTAAGTAGGAGACTCAGTGTTCGTAAGACTCCAACCCTATAAACATGTATCTCTTAAACAAGGAGGAAAAAACAAGTTGGCCCCAAAATTTTATGGACCATACCAGATCACCAAGAAGGTTAGTCAAGTTGCATATGAATTACACTTACCTGATAAAAGTCGTATCTACAATGTCTTCTATGTATAATGTCTCAAAAAAATGTTGGGGAAACATCAAACGTTGCAAACAATACTTCCTATTTAGATGACGAAGAAAGGGTCATTTTGGAACCAGAGGCGATTATTACAACGAGAGAAAAAACACTTATTTCTTGAACACTCAAGGAATATCTCATTACGTGGAAATTTTTTCCAAATGACGACGCATCATGGGAGATGAAACAGTTTCGTCAACGATATCCATCCATACCCTTGCTTTGAGGACAAAGAGTTCTAAAAAACGGTGGCAATGTTATGTATCTAATGAGTTAGAGAACAAATATTTTGATTATTAAATGTAATATTATTGTAGGGTCACACCATTCCACTGAAATGGTGTGTTTATACCTATCAAAGGTCTTTTTCTCATATTGTAAAAATCATTCTCATATATCAAATTCAATTATTCGTGACTTATTTGATTCATCGTGGCTTCAAAAAATCATTCACTCCACCTCCATAGAGAGGTCCAATCCCACTCTTATTTCCAACACTTAAACTTTAACTGATGTTTGTCCCCTGCATGTGCAAAAAGGGGTGACCCTAGAAGTTGATTCCTTACATTTTCTGACTGATATCTTTTTTACAATATGGTTACTCTCTACATGTGCAGAGAAGGACAAACTGGGTGGTCGCTTCCTTATATCATTGAATTGATAGAATAATATGGGTTTGGATTGAAGGAGAGATGAGGGATCTATCCTTACTCCTACATTACGTTTAAAATTGTGGAAGTGAAGAAGGCTATCCCCATGAGCTAAGTCCCTAAAGAGGCGAGGCTCATTGTTCTTTTTATATGAGCTTTGTATTGTTTATCTAAGAGAGCTGAACGAATTCAAGTATTCATTCCCTGAAATATATGATCACTTGTAGGATCTTGAATTTAAAGAGTTGAGCCTTCCTCTATATGTTTCATTGCAAAGTATAAGGACAACTAAGAATAACATTGATAGTAAAAAAAGAGGTTTGTGTCTATCATTAGGGATCATGGTAAAGCTTGGTCAACACCAAGGAAACAAGAAGATTTCCCTACTAATCAATCCTTGAGTTAGGAAAAGTATTTTTAATGTCAGAAATCATTATAGTGGGGGAATGTTTAGCAAACAAGATAAGTTAAGTAAAATTGAGAGAGTTTATTTTACACTTTTCCCTAGTGGATTAATTCCTAGCTCAGGGGTGGCCTCTCAGTGGAAAACATACGTCGAACAGAGATCTAGATGGTTGGGTGGAAAGTTGAAATCAAGCCTTCATTCATCGCTCTTCTACTCAGTCTGATAAGTTACTCTTATGTTGTCATGATCATATTGATAATTGATGCCAACTTCTCTATAAGACATATTTTGGCTAGAATGAGTTACTGGAATGGATACAAGCTATAATTGTTCTGACTTCACATGCAATTGTAGTGTTATGGAGGAAATATGTTGATATCTTCTAAATGACAATGAGAAATGGTTATGTGCTTATCTAATAACTGTTAGCCATCAAGAAAGTGTTGATTGGATCTTTAATCACAATCATGAATGTTTTTATGTCTTTTAAAGTATTTAATAAATTTTTAATTAGGTAGAAATATCCATGTTTAAAATGTATATCTTATCAATCATAGATGCAACTAACTTTATTCCTCATGTTTAATGGTTCATAGTTTCAAGTAATCATAGTATTGTTAATGATGTTGATGTAAGTAAACAAAGGATTAGATAAAAGTATACCATATGATTTTGTGTAAGGATAAGTTCATGTATTAGTAAAACATTAACTCTCATGTTGTAGAGCTCCACTGCAAGAATGATGGTGGACTTAACTCCTTGGATACAATAGTTATCTTAATATGAACTAGTACTTTGTAGGTATGAAGTACTATCAAATTGTATGTTAATTGATTGTATTTAAGGGTGTGGAAGTTTAGAGTTTTCATATGGAGAATATGGTTTCCAATGTTATAAACATATTGATAATGAGGCTAGCAATTTTATGTATGGGTGATGTAAAAATTTAAAAATTCATACCCCATTTCGCCAAAATAGTAATGAGGAATTTGGGTATGTTACAAGACTCTTGACACTATTTCCTTTGGACTAGAAACTCCAAGAAACTTCCTCGATCACCTCTTATATTTTGATAAATATATCTTAAAATCCATGACTGCCCCTGATATACCTTGGCACGATATGCATCATCGATCATATTTTTTTAAGTCAGAGTATGGGTATCAACACTTAGATGGCCCAACAATATTCCATTGAAACCAAAGATTATATCCCTCCCAATGACATCGATTGGTTTAAAAACCATATTCCCACTCTCAACATTTTTTAGGAAGGTAACATGGTTAAAATTTCCCCCACTATCAATGTGGACATTTCCATCACTCTTAGGGTCACATAAAACATCTCACTTAGTGTCTCTTGCTCTCAATAGGAAGTGATTGCTAAAGCACTACTCCAAGATTTTTCAAGATTTTTTTCATGGTCATATGCATAGATACCAAGTATTTACCTATCCATTGTCGAACATCACATCGATATATGGCATGATGCTTCACTGATAAGACAAAAACAATGACCCGTTCACCGCTCCAAAGAAGTTGCTATCAAGGCAGAAATAGAGAAGCTTCATTGAGCGGAGTTCATTTACCTCATTGCTTACAATCATGGGTATCAAATCACGTCCCTATAAAAAAAACAAGGAGCATTACATGTATGCAAATATTTTAGGGATCTCAACCAATATTTCACCAAAGACAACTTCCCAACTCCTATCATAGACCAAGTAGTCGACACATGTGTCGGTCATGAAATCCTTTCATTTATGGATGGATTTTTCGGCTATAAATAGATATAAATCATTCAATAGGACCAGTATAAAACATTTGAAAAACCATCAATGACATGAAAATTAGGATCGCTATATATTCAACATGGCATAGGGATCACTAGATCTTCAACTGATCTCCTCTTATTGTAATTCAATTTGATAAAATTTCACGAGCATAGGGATGTGTATCTCATTTTTATAAAAAATGATATTATGTGTCACCTATTAGTTATCTACTTCGCGACCATCACAAACGTTCTCCCTATGGGAAGTCCTTTACTCTTGATAACTGTTATCTTACTGTCACAGTTCGAGATATCAACATGAGAGAAAGAAACTATGATGTGTTTCAGCTGTACAGATTCTTCCTAACCTCACACATAAGGGGGCATCTATTATCACCTAAATCTTGCATACATGTGACAATTCAACAATCATTGCAAAAGGACATCAACAACATATAGCATGCAACTAATTAGCATCATATTCATCAAATTTAGAATGGGAATTGAACCTTAGAATGGAAAAAAATGACCATTTTATAGGACCACGTTACTGTTCTCAAAAAACCCATGTGAATCCATGCGGGTAAAGTCTCAAAACCTACATGGATGTACCAACAGACAGACCATTAACTTTATGAGGCACATTCAAGGAAGCCACGAGCATGCATTTCATAAGAGAAATATTAAGCAAGGCTATGTTGCAATAATTAGCTTGAGAGCTCATCTTTCACATTCTTTCTTATCATCATTTGGCATCACAAATATCCCTTCACTCCTTCCTCAAGAAGTTAGTATTTCTCCTAATCATTCCAATTAAGTTAGCAAGAAATTTAAGAGAGTTGAAAAGGACCCATCCCTAGGGGGGAGTATTGGATATCATTGAAGCTACATTCTTCTAGGTGACTTCATTTGTATACAAGCTTTCCATTGGACAATACTATATGGTTGAAGCTAATTCATTATCTTTGTTTTATGGAATTTTAGGACTTGATAATCCTTTATTAGTTGAGTTTGGATTTACATTGTTACTGTTTGGTCTACTAATCATCACTCACATTGTTTCCTTGTTTGCAAATCACAAGGAGAGGAAGAATTTCTCACCCTTGTGACATTTTTCCCAAAAGAGTCGTTTAAACATCTTTAAAGTGATGGTCCACTTGTTTCATCAACAAACCCAACAAACTATATAATCTAATCAAATATATACGCTTAATTGTGTGAGACTCTACTCTACATGCTCATACATAGGATAATGTAGTATAAAATGCACCCGGTATCCTTGATTTGTCCTTATTTTCGAATCACTATTTACTCATATTCATCTTCTTCTATTAAATATAAACTAATGATGGTATATCATAGGACGTGGACTGTATTCTACTATCCATTTGTATAACTTGAGTGGGCCTAATGGTTAAGAACATGTGTTTCCTCCTAGGAGATCACAAGTTCAAATCCAAAGAGTGGTAGAGGATGTACACCTCCATAGACTTTAGCAACCAAAACACTATGTAGAGGGGGTCCCTTGTTCCACATACAAGGGGGTCTCGTACACCAATTTGGTGTCTAGCTATACCATGACCTTAAAATTAAATTAAATTATTGTTATTGCTATATTTTCCCTTTATATTCATTAAATTATTTCCCCTCATATATTAAGAAATTGTCTTCCTAATTAAGTTTTCGCATTTGTATGACGAGAAAAACAAGTGTGAAATGATTAATTACACAAAGTTTCTCCATTGAGACTAATAAGTAAACAATTCCCCAGTTGCATGCATTGTGCGTTGGATTTGTTGGTGACCACTGCCATTGCAATTGAGAAATCCAAATAGTAATTGTAGGGCTAGTTGGGCACATAAGCTATGGCAAATAAAGAATGGTTAATGAATCCATTTATGTACTAATGAAGTTGAAGGGACAATTTAAGAGCTCTACCACAATTTCCTTTTCTTTAATGGGATTTGCAAACAATTTCAAATTTTTAAATAAAAATTTGACTGCTCAATATGCCAGCTAGAATAAAGCACAAATGAAAGATCAATGTTGGACAACCATGTCCATTGGTCTTGAGCATTGCTTATTTAGTAATATTCCCTCTATATTGTGATCTAATCAATGGTCCTTACCATAAATTTGAATTTCACCCAACCATGATATCAATCTCATTGTTATTGCCTTGACACACAAACACTTAATTGCTCTATTATATTACAGCCTTTTGTTGATACATACAAAAAAATGTATAATCTCATTGGTCATTAATATTTTCCAACCATCTTAAGGATGAATGCTTTCCATTGAATTGCAATGCATTTAGACCTTGTAGTTCTTGTGATTTTGTAATCATTGAGATGTGGTCATATGAGATGGGGCATTTGAGTTTTATTAAAAGGGTCATGTTTAAATAACTTGCAAGTAACTTCCATGAGCTTATTTACATTTGTTAAATTCATTTTAGATAGGAACATCATTCCTTTTTTATTATTCTAAGGAATCTATTCCATTTAAACATATATTAATGGCCTAATAATAACAAAGGGCGAGGTAGTTTCTCGAATTTGGTGCTATGCGATGCATACAGTGCCATTGAAGTGGATGGGATGGAGGCTCATAGATGGCATGTGGTGGTGAGTGAGGTGATGGATGTGCATACACTAGCAACCTATGCCATTAATTCCTCCCCTCATATCGAGGCTTGACATGACCATACAATTCAGTTGGATTAACTCTTGCATCGATCCTAGCACTAAACATTTAATGACCCAGACTCATGTTCCCATACTCGTTTTTTCCCTCTCCTGGTGCTTGGATCTCCTCCATGTTGTGGTATTATTGTTATCCATTTACGCTTTACAGATCGAAAGATAGTGGTGGTCTTAGAGGGCATCAATGACATGGATCGACATGGTTGACAAGGCAGGAGAGGCCATGGAGGTGATGTTGTTGGGCCTTAGGACAGTAGGGAAAAATTCATGTAGAATTATGCCTAAGTATGGAGAAGAGCATAAAGGAGAAGAGGAAGGAGCTACGATAGAAGAAGCAGCATCAAGAGAAAGGGAAGGATGTTGCGACAGACAAAAGAAAAGAGAAGAATAGGAAAAAGAGAAGGCGTTGGACGAGGAAGTTGTGCCAGATAAGTAAGCCAGGACAAAAGGATAGAATGAGATACGATATGACATGGCAGAATATCAGTAGAAGCAGGCATGCAAATAGTGTAACAGCCGGAAAATGACAGTAAGTAATAACATTGAGAAAGAAACAGTCCTTAATGATCGTGGGGACATGATCTATTGGAGCCGGTGGAAGCCACATGCGTGAAGGTATCTTTGTAATTCGGGCCGATAGTGCCTCTCCTTATGTGTTACTAGAATAGGAAAGATAGCTTGTTTGTTGAATATAGTAAGTCGGTTGAGATAGCAACTAAAAAGGAGTCTGTATTGACTCTGTTAGAGTCTGTATCGAGTCAATATTGAGTCTATAACAAGCATGTATGGGATTTGTATCGAGCATGCAATGGGGCTGTAAAAGAAGGAACCCAAGCTGTAGATGGGTTATTCGGTTAGCTGATTAGCAGATGTAGCATATGAGTAATCTCTAGACTCTTGGAAAGAAGCTCGATCTCAACTAGAGATAGGTGTTTTTGTTAGTGACTATGTATCATTGAGTGCATCAGAGTAGAGGTTCTGCAGCTGAGTGCGCAAACAAGTAGAGGAGGTTGAGTCGATCCAGGCTGTGTGCAGATCATTAGTAGGATTAGAATACGAAGAGAAAGAGAGAAGATCAAAGAGCATGAGAGATCGGAGGAAAAGGTTATAAGATAGAAGGGAAGATCTTGAACAAAGTCTACATCTTTGTGCGCAGACAAAAGGTGCATCTATTTCCTCATGCCAGATGAAGAGCACCTTGTGGTTTTTGCCCGAATGGGTTTCCACGTTATCTGTTGTGTGTATGTGTGACTGTTCAAGTAGCTTAGATATATGTGTGAATGTTGTGTTGAATGACTGGTTGATTATTGTGTCGCAAATGGATAAATGTATCATTGCCGCATTATCTTAATGAATATGCTTATACGGAAGGAAAATCTGGAATCACTTCCGGTTACTGGAGAAGTTAAGAGTTAAAATCATGAAGAGAGCAGAAGATCTGAATTTTTAAAAAACTTGCAAGAGACAAGAAGCTAACTCTTCTATATTTTTATCCATGAACTCCCTGAACTGACCTCTTCTTATCACCACATCCCATCACTATATATTCAGATTTTTTGCCCTTCATATTACTCGGCAAAATGTCCTGATGATGGATCCTGTTTTGGATTCGAAACGTCAATATACAATTATGAATACTGTGGTTTTTTCAATTCCTCCTGAAATTAGCCACCACAGAATTCTTGCTACAGAAATATGCTTATGTTGTAAGATCATTGATTGTTCATTTAAGTTGCATAAAGAAGGGTTGGATCATATCTTGGTGCCGAATACTATGCATATAAGTAACTCTCGGTCTTCATTGGAAACCTTGGCACAAATCCAAGGTACTAAAACACCCTCCCATGCACAAACTGCGGAAACGTGATTCTCGCAGTTACCCATAAAACTGAGATGTCTCAAGTGAGACGACATCTGTGTTGCAGGTGCTGTCGGCTGAGCTCTGCCCCACCGGGCTGATATCTTGGGCTTTGTTGTGCTGACCAGAAGGGACTGAACCTGGGTCTAGGGACAGAGAGAGGGGAGAAATCCAACAAATGGTTTCATTGTCGGGACCTTAAAGTGTTGTGGCAAGGGATATGTTGTGGCATCCTACAAAACCAGAGATCTAGGACTGGGTGGACCTCAAAGAGCTATATTTTGCATGAAAAGAAAGTGAAGGATCTCGATGGAACCTACCAGAGTGGTTGGGCCGATACATTTATTCAGACATTTATGGGATTTTATTTTCTAAGTTTCCCATTGTGTTGCATGAGTGGTTGTCTAAGTTGGCAACCCAGCAAAGGAATTTTCAAGGAGGAGAATCGAGAGAGTGGAGTCCTTACTTGATTGAGCAGCTGAAAAGAGTAAACAAACCTAGATAAAGGGATGCGGATTTTTGGGTAGACAGTATCCTAGAAGGATATATTACTGCGTTTGTTGTTGACACAATAAACTCATATAGTGAGGCAGCGCAAAATGTTTTCAAGGACCACGTAGAAGATACCTGTCATCTTTAAAGACGTGGATAAAAATGCTTTTATGTGAAAAAGGCATTCTACGAATGCAAGACTGAATAGCAAAGGGTGGCTATGTCTCACAAGAACCCTAGAGTCAGATGTTCCCAGGGGATAGTGGAACTGAACTAGAGCCAAGCTTTTTAAGAGGTGGAAGAATATTCAGGTCCAACAAAAGAGGAAAAACTCTACTAGAACGAGGGAGTTGTAGCACAGATCGAGAAGAAAAAGTCTACGAGTTTGTGGCATACTTAGACGAAGGTTCTTCTGATGAAGAAGAGGAATACCAGTCGATCTCAGAAGGTGACGAAAAGTCTGAATAGTTGACTAAAGCTCCAGAACAATAACGTGTGTACAACTCGCCTACGGTACTAGAGGTAAGATCACGAGGCCTCTCTCCAAGTGATTCTGTAAATACAAGTACTACTAACACTATAAATAGTGGACAAGGATATCCGACTAGTCCAAATTTTGCTTCGAATGTACCATCAGCAAATACAATGGTTGGAGCTGACATTAAGCTCCCAATATTCAATGGAAACATGTTGGAAGACACATAACATCATTGGTTTCTTTGTGACATTGTCTAGACTGTATGACAAATATAGGATGAGAATATCAAGAAAGCATAGATGATCACGATCCTATGAGGTCATGCGCTAGACTGGTATATGAAATTTTCCATAGTACTAGTCGGAGTTGTCTCGAAAACACTTAACTTGATTTGATTGGGGTTGATAGATGAATTCAAAAAGTTGAAGTTCGAATCACAATGAATCACTGAGATCAAAGAGATTAAGAAACTACTAACATAATCTATTTGGGACTTTGACCAAAGATTTAAGAAATTAATGGCTAAAGTGAGTTTCCAAACGTCGGATGTGCAACACAAGGAATGGTTTATTGTCGCCTTGCTGCCACATATCCAAACCCTATTGATGCAACAGAAACTTGTGTCGCTGAAAAAGGCTCTTGAAATAACAATGAAATTATAATCCTCCCTGGTTGGAGACACCGGCTTAGAAATGATGCAAATTCAGTCGCAGCTGGCCAATCTTACGGTGCAATTCCAAGACATTAAAAGAGGAAAGGAAGTTTAGGAGGAACTATGGTGTACAAGATGCAGAACAGATGGACACCATTAAGATAATTTCTCGACGCTCATGAACTATGTCACAACAAGTGCATCGAACCCCTTAAACACCCAAGGAATGCCTTGGTGTAGAATATGCCAGACTAGAGGTCACAAGTCCAAGGAATGTATGTACTTACATAAGATTGTAAGTGCACCCACTAGTCTGTATGGTAAATTTTGTAAATCAGTAGGTCATGATGAGAAAGATTGCAGAGCACCTCAGCTACTGCAAGAAAAAACGATGGATATTTACTTAATGAAAAATTATGAGCAAATGCAAGTTGAGCGAGCACAACCTCGGTATCATCCTACGCCATATCAACAACAACAATATCCTCAATCGCAATACCAATTGTATCAGTATCCTCAACAACAACAATACCCTCCACAAAGGGGGGGAAGGAATTTTAGAGGTCGAGGACAACAAAAAGGAGGAGGATTTCGTCAAGGAAGAGGCCAAGATGTATGTTATAATTGTGGGAAGCCATGACACTTTTCCCGATATTGTCAAAGTCCTGCGACAAATTATACATATTGTAAAGCATTTGATCACACTGTCGAATACTATCTGTGGCTTATTGTGAAATGGCAGAATAGAAATGTTGTTAACCCCAACCTGATGTAGAATCTGAATCCGAACCCCAATCCAAATATTCAGATTATTTTTGCCGAACCAAGACAACCCCAGATTATTGTAGTCACAAGAGGAGGTGTTGCGATGGGAGTAGACCAAAATACAGAGCAAGGACAGTCGCAACTGAGACTTGTGGCACAAAAGAAATCTCTACTCAATTTCCAATAGGATAAAGAAGTCTTCCTGAAGGTTTGACAAGACTTTGTTGATACTAATCAGCCGTCGACATCTAGACAAGTTAGAGCTATGCCCGAACGATTTGAACAACTAATCAGGAAGCCGGTAATGAAAATTTTTAGTAAGCTTACATAATTTTTCAAAAGTTGTTTAGCACTAATCCATGATAAAGATGTTGTCACAGAACTGACAGCACTCATAGAAGAAACAACATAGGAGCTATGACCTGAGAAAATAGTTAATCATATCGGGAGAAAACTGACGACAAACCGAGAACTGCGAATGACTCAGTAGATAGGAGATTGTGATATGGACTATATCATATTAGATTTGGGATTGAATGTCAATATATTGAAAAGACAAACATGGGAGAGCATGAATAAGCCACGACTGGACTCATCTCCTATTCATTTCAGGCTTGCGAACCAGTCGAAGGTTCTACCAATCGGTAGACTAACCCAACTACCTGTGGAAGTCGAAGGCTTAAGAACATATGTCGACTTCGAAGTTATTGACATTGTCGATGACACAAAACCATATCCTACACTTCTAGGAATTGATTGGGCAATAGACAACCAAACTATTATAAACTTCAAGAAAAGAATCTTGTCGTTCGAAGATTCTAAAATAAGAATCGTTGCACCAATTGATCTGATTGAGGGACGATGATACGTCGAGCATGTACATAGCGAAGGGTGGGATAATTATCTAGATCAGTTGTACAACATCATGTATTTGAAGGAAGACTATAGTAACCCAGCTGCTGATGGAAACCTGAGTTGGCGGAGTGTAAGCTCGTGCACGTCCGACTCAGGCGATGCTCTGGAAAATTGGCAGAACATGCTACATGAAGTCTTCATGCGCAGCTGTGCAAGATTCATAAGATTTTTTCGAAGGGTTGGAGCCGAAGAAAGTGTGCTTCCTACATATGAAGGATTACCTAACCTTGCATATTTTTTGGTAGAATTTGAAGAAAAGGCTACAAAATCACAGTGATTGTCCACTTGGGACTATGTGCTGAAAGCTATGCCCGCTAGATGGTGGGGTACAAACAAGTAATCTATCTCCGAATGGCCACAATGTAGGAGATTAATGAATATCAGATTTGGGGAAGAGATCAGTTATCCTAATCATAAATATATAGGACTAACATATCTTAGGAAACATATTGAGCACTGTCGAGGGATTTGGCAAGAATATCCGCAACAAAAAGGGGTTCATCGATTCATCCACACTTTGGAGATGGTACTAAGAAGTTGGTACACATTAGAAGAGTTGCGATGAGTAACCATTGAATGGGAAATCTTATTTGTAAGATTTACCCAGACATTTGAATTTGTAAGTGAACACCCAACAGTGGATGTTGCATTATAGGTAATAAAGGAGAAGATATTTTAAGAAATATCAATTTTGGACATGAAATTCCATGAATTTCAAGATATGTTCCCCGCAAAGTTCTCTGAAATGAAAGGTATAGTTGGAGATCTTGGTGAAATGAAGATAACCCTGAGGCTCGATGCAAAACCGATCAAACAGAGGCCATACAGATTAAACTCGTGCTACAAAGAGAAATTTAAATCTAAACTTGATTGAATGCTAGAAGCAGGTGTAATAGAACCAGTTGAAGAACCAGAATGGATTAGCCTTATCATAGTACAAGACAAGAAAAGCTCAGGAGAAGTTGGGATTTGTGTTGATCTCAGGAAATTAAATGATGCTTGCTTGCACCATCCTTTTCCAACTCCATCAAAAGATGAATTATTGGAGAATGTTGGAGGACAAGAAATGTATTCATTTATAGATGGATTCTCGAGCTACCACCAGGTCAGAATTAAAATAGAAGATCACCACAAGACTACCTTTCCAATGGAGTGGGGATGCTACCAATACACGGTAATACCCTTTGGACTCAAGTATGCACCTGCAATCTTTTCTATAATTGTCATTGATGCGTTTAAAGAGTTTATACATAAATTTCTTGAAGTCTACTATGATGAATGGACAATATTCGGTCTTATAAAATATCACATAGAAAATATTAGAATGATGTTGGAACGATGTCGTTAGTACCAAATTGTTCTCAACTTGAGGAAGTGTATTTTTTGTACACCTTCTGGGGCTCTGTTAGGCCATGTGGTCTGTCATGATGGGGTTTTGGTTGACCCAGCTAAAATCGCCATCATCCTAGACTTACCACCACCTACCATAGTTAAACAATTAATAGCAACGATAGGACATATGGGATATTACATAAATTTTATCAAAGGATATGCACAAGTGATTGCCTCGATGGAGAAATTATTGAAAAAAGACACCAAGTTTCAGTGGATAGATGAATTCCATGAGAGTCTGGATGAGCTAAAAAACAAAACGGTCGCTGCACCCATACTAGTATTTCAAGATTGGAGAAAAGAATTTTATGTTCATGTCGATGCATCCTCTGTTGTGCTTGGAGTAGTACTAACACAACCAGGAGAAGGAGAGATTGATCATTCCATTGCTTTTTCTAGCAAAAATTTATCAAGTGCAGAAAAGAATTACACTAAAACAGAGAGAGAAGGACTTGCAATGGTCTATGCATTGCAAAAATTCAAGCATTACTTGCTGGGGGGCATTTTAAAATGTACACTGACCATTCTGAATTGAAATATTTGGTCAATAATCCAGTGTTGGGGGGGAATATCTGTCGGTGGATTCTCCTCTTCCATGAATTTGATTTTGAGACAATTGTTAAACCGGGTCGATTAAACTTGGGACATGACCACCTATCAAGAATAGAAAGTGGAGAAGAACCTACTAGTCTGGAACATAATCTCCCTGATGCACAATTGTTTTCCATAACCACCTTTGATAACCAATATCAAGATATTATACCGTTCCTAACTACAGGTTTTGCACCGGCTGAGTTCACAACAACATAGAAGAAACAGTTAGTAACACGAGCTGCATATTTCCAATTGATTTCTAGCCACTTGTATAAATTGGGCCCAGATGAGATACTTTGACGTTGTATTTTCGAACATGAACGCCCTATCATTTTAAGTGAAGCACATGCTGCTATCGTAGGAGGACACTATGCAAGAAAGGAAACCATGCGCAAGATATTACAGGTTGGGTTATGGTGGCCTACCATGCATGTAGACGCTTGAGATTACTGTCATAGTTATGATGTCTGCCAAAGAACGGGAAAGCCATATAGAAGAGATGACATGCCACTAGTACCACAACTCACATTACATGGATTTGATAAATGGGTTGTTGACTTCATGGGAACTATTAGTCCAACAGGGAAGCGCACAGGAGCTAGGTATATTATCACTGCGATGGATTACCTCACTCGATGGGCAGAAGTTGCACATGTCAAGGATTGTCTTACCGTGACAACAACAAAATGTTTATTTGAAAATGTTGTAACAAGGTTCGGGTGCCCAAAGATATTGATTAGCGATCAAGGTACGCATTTTGTTAATATGTTGGTTGAAGAACTAACTAATGAATTTTAGATACAATACAGAAGAACAACTCCATATCACCCGTAAGCAAATGGAGTGGTTGAAGCATTTAACAAAGATTCTGTAAAATGTGCTAACCAAAGTCTCCAACACAAGAAAGGATGATTGGGACCAGAAAATTTCCGCACTCCTATGGGCATATCACACAACATGTAAGAAGTTAACAGGTCAGACACCGTTCAAGTTAGTATATGGACAGGAAGCTATCATGCATATGGAATATATTGTACCAACTTTAAGAGTGGCAGCACTCACAAAAACGACAGATGTTGATGTTGTCGAAGAAAGATTACTTCAGTTGATCCATTTGAAAGAAGAACGCTTCATTGCAGGATTTCATCAAAATGTAGAAAAACAAAGGCAGAAGGTATGGCACGATAAACACATTAAGAAAAAATGATTTTCAATCGGAGGCCTTGTTCTTATGTATGACAACAATTTTTTCAAGAACCCAAGCAAGTTGAAGACACATTCGTTAGGTCCTTATGTAGTTAAGGAAATAATTGATGGAGGAGCAGTGAAATTGGATAAATTAGATGGCACGAAAGTCAAGGGGCTCATCAATGGCAGCAAGTTGAAGCCTTATTTTGATAACTACAACTAGGTCGCACAGCAATAAATAAATAAATAATGATGATAGCAAGGATGACTAGGAGAAGAGAACATGGTGACTTTCACACGAGGCACAGTGAGGGAAGTGTGGCCCTAAAAACAACAACGCGTTGCCACAATTATGAGAAAGGATTGTTGAGGTGACAAATATTAAGTCCACAGAAAACAAGGAAATTCAAGCAGATATGAAGGGAAATTGAGGGTCACTTCCACCATTAGTATCATGACATCACAACAAAAAGGGGTGGTGTAGTTGGCACCTCCACATAAGAAGTCGGACTAATAACCCACGTGATGGTTTGTGTTATCATTATGCTACTCGATGATGGTGTGTGTGAGGATTTGACAGATTGATAGCTAGAACGATCCTGCTACTAGTGGACGATTACCAACTCGTGTCCTTATAATGCCACAACCATAATAGTTTTCAAGACATATAGTGACCGAAATCTTGTGGAGAAGTATGACTAGTAAGTGTTGCAGTGTTATTGGCCATGGGGGCCCTGTCGAGGAAACTGTAATGATTGTTCTAAGTAAGAGCAATGGTGTTGGATATGTTCCACTGGAGGCTACGATACACTTGGAGACTAAGCCGATTTCAGGCCTCCATGCAAAAGCGGCTCCCACCATCTTAATAAAGTTTCCAATAAGAATACCTTCTGATGCCAGTATGAGCAATGTTGTCTTAAAGGAGTTGATCAAGATTGAAGAAGCAATGCCAAGAATTCAAAGACTAGAGGATATTCTGTCGAAGCCTCCAAACAAGATTGTGGAATTAATTTCCAAAGTGCATAGTATCCATTTCTAGGAACTGACGATCTGGACAGATGTTTGGACTGAGAGAAGAAGAAACAAAGGCCAACGTCATCACCATCATCACTTTAAACTCCTGAATATATGAGAGGTGATGACGATTCCAAAGACACGTTGAACTGACACACCTTGATGGAGGGAGGTACTACACATTGAGGATAAAATATATCACCAGTAGTATAGCTAAGCCTGAACATTAACCGGATGCTAGACTGAGTAAGTGCCACAAACTTTGAAGTTTCCCTAGATGCTGCATACCCATTCAGGGATAACGTCGAGGAATATTTTGAAGGGAGGAAGGAAAAACCTAGGAAGAGCTGGAACCTGAAGCTAGAAACGCTGACAAGGAATGTCGGTGTTACCAATAGGTCCCTCATCCCCTGCATCCTGCTCCACTGAGCGGTAAAAACATCCAAGAAGTAGGAAAAATGGCAGTAGTACCAAAAGTATAAAGACTGTAGCAAGCAGGAAACACAAAAGGAACATGCAGTCAAACATAGAAGGAACATAATTCAGCCTTTACACCAGAAGGTGCATGAGGTAGCGACATCTGTAGAAAAAGTCATGCTGAAACACGTCAGTTCCAACCTAGTGGAGCATATGCAAGAAAGAGAGGAAGAAGTGTGCATAGAGACAGAGAAGTTGGTGAAAATTGTGGAGGATTTTCATAACAAAATCAGCCCAAGTAAGTTTATGGAGCACTAGTTTGCGTGGATTGCGTTGAGCCAAAAGTGAGTGTTGGGGGCCTGTTGGCCCTTGGGACAGTAGGGCAGAATTCATGTAGAATTTTTCCTAAGTATGGTGAAGAGCGTGAAGGAGAAGAGGAAGGAGCTACAATATAGGAAGCACCATCAATAGAAAGGGAAGGATTCCATGACATAAGAAGGAAAGAGAAGAAGAGGACAAAGAGAGGGTGTGAGATGAGGAAGCTGCACTAGATAAGTAAGTCGCGATAAAAGGACAGAACGAGATATAAGATGACATGGCAGAATATCAGCAGAAGCAGGCATGTAAATAGTGTAATGACTGGAAAATGATAGTAAGGCATAACGCTGAGAAAGCAACAATCCTTAATGATTGTGGGCACAAGCGTGGCTGGAGCCGATGGAAGCCATACGCGTGAAGGTATCTTTGGAATTCAGGCCAATAGTGCCTCTCGTTATTTGTTACTAGAATAGGATAGACAACCTGTTGGTTGGAAATAGTAAGTCGGTTGAGATAGGGACTAAAAAGGAGTCTGTATTGAGTCTGTTAGAGTCTGTATCGAGTCGGTATTGAGTCTGTAACAAGCATGTATGGGATCTGTATCGAGTCTGTAATGGGGCTGTAAAAGAAGGAACCCAAGTTGTAGGTGGGTTATCTAGTCAGATGATTAGCAGTTGTAGCATATGATTAATATCTAGACTCTTGGAAAGAAGATCAATCTAGAATGGAGATAGGTGTTTTTTTCAATGACTCTGTATCGTTGAGTGCATCAGAGTAGAAGTTTTGCAGCTGAGTGCATAGACAAGTAGAGGAGGTTGAGTCGATCCAGGCTGTGTGTGGATCATTAGTAGGAGTAGAATACAAATAGAAAGAGAGAAAATCAAAGACCATGAGAGGGAGGAAAAGTTTGTAAAGATAGAAGAGAAGATCTCGAACAGAGTCTGCATCTTTTTGCAGAAACAAAAGGTGCATCTATTTCCTCATGCCAGATGAAGAGAACCTTGTGGTTTTTGCCTGGATGGGTTTCCACGTTATCTGTTGTGTATATGTGTGACTATTGAAGTATCTTAGATATATGTGTGAATGTTGTGTTGAATGACTGGTTGATTATTGTGTTGCAAATGGATAAATGTATGATTGTTGCATTATATCAATGAATATTCTTATGTTGTAAGATCATCGATTGTTCATTTAAGTTGCATAAAGAAGGGTTGGATCATAGCTTGGTGTCGAAGTACTGTGCATACAAGTAACCCACCTTCTTAGTCTTTGTTGGAAACCTTGGCGCAGAGCCAAGGTACTAAAACACCCTCCCACACAAACTATGGAAACATGGTTCTGGCAGTTACCCATAAAACTAAGATATCTCGAGTGAGACAGCATCTGTGTCACAGGTGCCGTCGACTGAGCTTCACCCCGCCAAGCCAATATCTTGGGTTTTGTTGTGCTTACCAGAATGGACTAAACCTAAGTCCAGGGACATAGAGAGGCAAGAAATCCAACAGATGCGACCAACCAATACATGACTGATATGGGTATTCCAGGATAACTAGCAACAATGACTAACCCCATTATCCTCCTTCACAATGACCTCAATGAAACAGAGGAGGATAGGAAGGATCGAAATCAAGAGCTTCACAATAGAGTTCAAGCCATCTTGGAGTGGTGTACGGACATTGTCGTTATTTATCATTTTCTTTCACCCTTGCTCAATACCATAGTAGCTTATGGACGCATTCACGAGATTTTGATGAAAATTTAGAGGGTAACATTGATGTCGAGGTTAAGGAGACAACTGACGACATTAAATAGGAAACACAGGCCACTACAAAGGAGAAGATGACGTGCAAAGTTACCTGCTCTAAAGTTGGCACAAGTGGAACCAAACATGAACACCTAGGCGATGTCAAGGTCAAGGAGAAGCCTATTGCTCCCTCGTCTCAATCATGCACTGGTCCACTAGTCAAGTAGTGTTTATCTCTTTTCTGAACAAAATTATTTTTTGATTTTGACTTTGGCTAGGTTATAGTTTCATGGTATTCAATATTCTTTTTGTGTCTTTGGCTTTGAATTGTATTGGGCTCTACCACAACTATGAAAGGTGCTGAGATGTTGTTTTCTCCTCTGGAGAGGCCTGAAGACTCATGCTGTGGGTTTTTTTCCCATAAAGGGAGGCCTAGTTACTATGTATTTTTGAGTACTTGTCTTTGTGATGTAATATTATTGTTAACTTAAAAAAAATGAAAGGTGGTTTAGCCCACTCAAACCTTGTTGTGATTCCATTATAAGGTGACCACATGTAACCAAGGATGATAAATCCAATCACATATACCTTAATAATTTAATAATAACCTCCTCCTTCAAGCCTAACTATGCGTTTCTCATTCCCTAATTTTCTTTGGTGTTTCCATTTCCAGATTTCGAGGACATGCTAGTTATTTTCTAACTTAAATGTGAAACTCTTAATGTTGGCAAACACTATGCACCATATAGATTTCTAGATAGAACATTGACGTGGCAATAGAGCATCTAGGAACCAAGATGTTTTCAAGGTTCGAATCATACAACATATCATCTAAAGGTTTTAGGAATAAAGTTTGCATGGTTTTGGTGCTTTCCTTCTAATTTCACCTTTCCAAAATTGTTTTGATATAAGATGCTTTTGGGAGGGATTATGGAGAAAAAATTGTTAAAATGGGTAAAGGAAAAGGACAAAAAAGATACATGTTAAGATGGTTTATGATGAAAACACTCTATCATTAACCATTTCCACACACTTAGGTGTGTAATAGAGAAAAAATAGAACAAAAAATACAAAGATCTATGGTATTTCTTTGTTAATTTCAAAAGGGTCTTCAACACCATATTGAAGTTGAAACTATGGGAGAAAATGGCATAAATGGGATCTTGAATGGTGGGAGAGAAGCGGGACACAATTATATGAGCAAGAAAGGATAAAGTCATAATTGCATGGGGTCTTTAAAAGATATGCAATAGTGACATTAGGGTGAAATAGGGTTTCCCCCTCTCCCCCACATGATTTGGACAAGATTACAAAGAGCATGGAAATTAGCATTTTTGCTATTGCAACATAAATACACGATGATAGAGGTTTGGCATTGGAAAATTATGTGGCACCTCTTTAAATATCATAACTCTAATTCTCCTTTATGGATCATGTGAAGTATGGGGAACACGGTTATACATAAATAATTAGAACCAAGTTAAATAGGTGCGAGAACACTTGATAACAAGTTGTCTAAGAGAAAAATATAACACCCCATGCAAGATGCCCCTAGCAAAAAGATGACTATACCTAATACAGTAAAAAACACAAAGAAATTTAATTATGCACATATAAAAAAATGAGAATCGTGTACGATGACAAGATTCCAATTAAATTCAACCAAGAAGAGTTAAAATGGAGGTTGAAAACATGGAATACATAATGTAGAAAATGGTTCAAAGAGTGGGTTATAAAATAAAAGAAGTAAGGTTCCCAACAAATAAAAAGGAACCAAAAAGTTTCATACGATAATGATATAGGAAGGAAAAATGGATTAAACATTCCTTAAGAAAACAATAATGTTACATAAACAACTCCGATAGACAAGAGGAGATCAAAATACAAAACTACTTAAAGCTTAATATCATGGGGTGTTAGAGATAAGTAATAACACATCTCAGAATTGACTCACATGAGATGAGATTTCAAATAAAATATCATGACAAACCAAAGAGTCATGGAGTAAAGGTTATGGTAATTATATGGACATAGGGAAGTAGAAATGGGGAAATGTTTCCCCGTATGCTATGTGAAATACTCACAAATTATGGAGAGATTTGCATATGTATTTTAGGAATCAAGATTTCAAGAGGATATAGTGAGAGGCATAACAATATTGGCTGAGAAAATGATATGGGCTAGAATTATGTTGAATGCATAGGTTCAACACATCATCCAAGCATAGACTCAAGCACACACAACAAAACATGAAGATGAACAAATATTGATTCAAATGCATTCAATTGTCTTATTCATTCGTGAAAGGTATATTTATACATAGTGGATATGGTTGGAGCGGTTACACTTGCTCCAACTAACCATTAATTAAGCTCATGTATATTTTATAATTGTATCATGACTATATTAAAAGGGCCTAAATGCCTCACCAACATCTCCCCCACCAAAAAAATGATTCTTCGTCTTAAAGAGAGCACATTTGCAGAAAGCAGTCATAACTTGTGACTTGTAGGCATCCATATTCAATTTGGGAACAGTCGATTAGAGCCTCACTGTTGTAATCTCCAGAATTACAAGAATATAAACATCATAAAGTATAGAAGATGAAGCATTCACATTATATATACAAGAAGAAACTGAAGGAGAGGAAACAACATCAACACTTGTATTATATCAAAGCCAAAATATCTACAAAGTAATCATGAACTATATCAATAATGGCTCGCCAACCTATATATATTAAGTTATTCATTTACAATAGTTACGTCGGCTTAACTGACCTACTGAACTGACCCGAAAATGATCGGTCGAAGGACCTAGTCAATTGGTTGACTAGGATCCTCCAATTTGAGTCATGTTGGATCGAAACATTATTACAAGTCGGCTCAGGTCGTTGGGATTTGGTTGATTTGTTGTTATTCTTTGGCTCTATAAACTTATTGATTTCTTTGATTGCTTCCTTGATACATTTTTCCGCTAGGGAGAACAAGAAGTATTTTATAATATTTTCTTTTAGTTCTTTCCAGGTAAAAGTTCCACCCTTGGCTTCTTCCATCTGATACCATTTTTCCAAGAGAACGTCTAATGTAGTAGGAAAGAAATGAGGCCAAAATTTATCATCTTTACAAGTCTCCTCCATTCTTATTGGCATCTGTCTATGTGAATGTGTGGGTCCATGCCTTGCACAAATTTTGAAATTTATGCTTTTGTTGTCAGTTTCTTCCAATCGAATCTTTCTATAAAGTAAGTTGAGGCAATCATCCACATGTGCATACGTCACTAATGTGTCTCCCACCAACTAGTCACTTTCCCAACGAAAAATTCAACCAAACTTTGCAGTCTTCCTTGTTCTCCATCATTTTGAGATACTTGTTCGATGTGCATGGCAGGAGAATCATGTTATTTGTATCGTGGTGGTGGAAAAATAGTATGCTCTACTTTTGTCGGTGCTAGCATCATATATTGTTTTGTATTTTTCTCAAATATTTTTGGTATTATCGATATTGCAAAACAATGTTTCTCTTTCCAACGAGGAATGGCTTGTATCAACCAACAACTTATCTCTTGCAAACATTTTATAATTCTCTATCTTCCAATCAAATAAGTCAGTGTTGGAATTATAATCGAGTGACAGTGGAGATCCCAAATGAATTTCTTCGTACTCATTTGGTTCTATTGTGTCTTAATTATTGATAATTATTTGAGTTAATATTCTTATATATCCTTCTTGATCACTTGGTTCTTCCCAGGGCTTCTCTCATGATGGATAGATAGGATAAAGGACTTTCTTGCCATCACCTTTATGCTTGATTTGGTCCTTTTCAAGTGAGATAGGCACTTTCATTTTTCTTCCCTGTGGTCGACCAACTAAGGTTGGAAAGTATATGTCGTGCTATCTCAAGGGTCAATAATTTCAAATTCAAGTTGTGCTTGGATGCCCATAATTCCCGTATTTACAAATTTCCATACACAAATAGGTTCAATGAGGCCTCGATTAGCAATATTAATATAGATGCCTGATTCTGATAGTTAGGGTCGCCCAAGCCATTCCCACACCATTCTTGTCATGATATTTGCTTATGATATGAAGTCAAGAACAACTTGCAAGATACGAAACCCGTCGATGTTAAGATCGACCAGAGGATCAATATATATTTTCTCCTTTTGTCTCAGGCTGCATAAATTTCTGGGATTTTTTTCATTGTTGGTGTCCTTCTTATGGCATACATAAGATCGATCAGTCGTGCAACAACTTCTTCTTTTGTAAGTAATTTCAATAACTCATTCAATGTTTTGTTTCTACATTCTTAAGTGTCTTCTTCTTGTACTAATTCTTCAAAAAAAATTGAAGCATTATTAAATACATCTTTTTGTTGATTAATTTGAGGGTAATTGCAATCCTTACTTGGAAATTTTGTTACTTTTGTATTATTGCACCCAAATTGTGTTCCTTGTCTTGTAACAATTTGCAAGTTCTTATGTTTAATTACATCATTCCTAGGAACACCATACAAAAGATTAAGATTCTTTTTATTGAGAAGCTTTTTTAGCACAACGGGGAAATCCTCTAGGGAATGCTCTATGACACCACATTTAGTAAAAAATTTGAGATCTGTCTTGTCCTTCCAAGAATAGCCATTACTCAAGCGTTCTTCACTATAGCAAAAAAAACATCTTAGTCAGCCACACGCGTGGTTGTAGTTATTGCGTCCTCGACCATGAAATCCTCTATTATTGCGGTGATTATTATGTCGATTATATTCATGTTGTCTGTGATTATTTTGTTCTCTTGTCTGCAATTGGTAGACTATGTGCTAATTGTGTTTAATGTTCAAATTTTTTATACAGTCGACAGTACTGTGTTAAGAATTTTGATAGATTCTACACCACTTTAGTATGACCACATCGGCGTTATATGGGCATCTGGATGTCATATGCAGTTCATATCTTTCACAGATATCATAGAAGTATGATGTGTGAGCAAGTCTAAAATTTTCAGTCCATCTTTCTTTAGGAAAGATTCAGAGTTTTTCCTGCATATATCTTCATTCTTCTAGAAAAGATCCTTTATCATCGTAGAGAGGTCGTCGGTTATATTGACAAGAGTATTTTATGTGGCCTTTAATCGAACAATTGGTGCACCATAATTCATTATGTCTCGATGTCGGTTGTTGCAATGACTTCTACATCCATTCCAACTTTTCTTCAAATCGTCGGTCGAACAACCCGCCCGAGTGTTCGATGTTTAATTAGACTTTGTGTGCCTTCTTGAGAGCATCATCATATGTATTGAAGTCGTACATGGTCAAAGTCATCCTTATTCATGGTTGTTAACCCAAAAAATACCCCAATTAGCTCTACATGACCTACGCCACACAAAGACATCTATTTCATTACCCTCATTGACCCCCACACCCTTGTAAAGGCTCAAAAACACCAAAAAGGGCTTAAAACCCATAAAAGAGCCTAAATAGCTCTCAAATGGGCTAAAACCTCAAAAAAGGGGTTAAAACCCCTAAAATGAGCTTAAGAACCCTAAAGGAGCTAAAGAATGGGCAAAAAGGAAAAAAGGTCCAAAACAGGGGCTAAAGCCTTGAACAAGGGCTTAAAACCCTAAAACCCAGAAAAAGCTATAAATACAAGGGTGGGGGTCACTCTCAAAACATTCCTTCTCTACCTACTGTTACTTTGCCCGCGTGAGTGCCTTGAGACCCACATCTCTCAAGCCATTCACCCCTCTCCCTCACTTGCTCCATTAGCCAAATCCCATTACATAGAGAGGTAGCTTCCTGTTAGGGCATGGTGGCCCATTTCATCAAAACCAGAAGGTATACCATGAAATTTTGTTGTTAGTTTTTGTTTTGTAGGTTGTTTTTACATGCAGGTAGTTTATTGCTAATAGTGTGATGCAGGTTCTCCATTGATAACTAGTTGCAGGTTTATTTCTCTAATAGGTTTATTATAGGGTTTCCATGGCCCAAAGCTAACTCTTCCTGCAGATTTTCCCTTCCATCCACAAAGACCCTATCCTTCCATCCTATAGACGAAAGGTAGTCGTTTCTGCTCGTACCAAGGGCCAAATCCCTACTACAATGGTAGTAGACCAACTACAAACCATTCAATAAGGATGGATTCTCCATCTTGGATGGCATCTGGTTGAGGAGATATTTAACAAATTCTCTAAATATTTTATCACGTTCATGAACAATTTCTCTAAATATTTTATCATATTTATGAACAATTTCTCCAACTCTTTGTGCTATGGCTTTAAGACTTTGTGCATCCAAGTGTTTGTTGCCTTGCATTCAGAAGAATTCTAAGAAGTTATTTTTAATTTTTTGTTTTGCCTTTGCTCCATTTTCAGTAAATTTCATGTACCAACTTAGTGCTCTATCCCATAGCCCTCCTATGAACATTGTTATTTGTTTATTTTCGTCTACAACAATTTTAGCTTCCCAAACTGCTTCGCATACAATCCAATGTTTCTGGGGATCTCCATCCCCGTCATATACAGGGTAATTTATTTGAGTTGTAAAATCCATATTGAGAATGTTAATATTGTTACATGAACTATTACTTGGAATGTCTCTTGATGATGTCGACAATTATGATGATGTTGACGACCTACTAGTTGAAGATTGAATGACTATTTGGAGTGATTGTGACTCCCATGACAACTTGACTTTTTCTACATACTCTTCTCCAACTGGTCAGGTGCTTGAATCGATAGTACTGCTGGCAGGGGTTACCTCCACACATTTATAGTAGAATATATTGAAGCAATTATGGCTATATTATGGCAAGAAAGTGATCCAATTCTCACATTAAGGTCTTGAAATCATCAGTTGATACAAAAATTGTGCATACTCTTCAATATGACTATAAATTACACTAGCACCTGGTCCAGATCCCAAGTCCTGTTCGATGATTTCTCTAACACTTGGTCCATTTGATATAAGCCTCAGTATAACATACATGGGAGTGTCAGGGATTGCAATCTTCATATGCAGGGTCAAATCCATCGATCGAAGACCCCCTACCGGATTCAACTCCTCACCTTCTTCATTCACTGGTCGAATTTCCCTTAACTCAAGCAGGACTTTTGACTCTCAAAATTTCTTTTTGGTTTCTTCATAGTTCTTTTCCCTCTCAATGGACTCTTCATATCTTTAATTTCTTCTCATCTTTAAATATTTTCTCTCGTTCGATCTTTTGAATGTATGCAAATGGATTATACGTGGTCATATTTATATTTGATCGAGGCAGATTGGTCTTCTCAACAATCTTCATCCTTTTAGTTCTTGTCGTCGATTATGGCCATCTCTCTATCTACTCATCTTCATACGGTATGCAACCCCCCTAGTGTCGACCCAACTTCTGCAGGACGATTGAGGTAGTTCCAACTACTCAACTCATTTACTGAGAAAGTACACCCACCAACAATAAAACGTTCCTAGTCTCTATGTTTTTGCTCCTAATGAAAGGTTATTCCAGAACTCCAACGATGGTTGCGCTTCAACTATATGTCCAATTACCTGATCAATCAAGAATTTGAATAACAACTTTGGTGTAGTGACGAAAAATGAATCCTAGAGATCGTCCTAGAATCTTTCTTGACATCAGCAACAAGTGTTCTTTCTTTAATGGCATGTTCTTCACAAAATTCATCACATATGTTTTATAGCCACTCATCCATATTTGTACTTCCACCATTACTGAGTTTGTGCATTAACAATATTTCATTGGATGGGTCTATTTTGTTCATTAATGTGATCGATCAACTTTTTCAATTCACCTGGCACAACTTCGATAAAATTCTGGTGTGTTTCGGTAAAGAATCTTTGTCTAACTTGTGCTAACGACAATTTATTTCTTATGGCATAATTCTGGATATAATTTGTTACTTTTTTATTCCACCATTCTTTGATATCTTTTTCAGTTATCATTTATGCAAACACACTTATAATATTCTAAATCCCAATACTACAACCGACAACGGAACCAATGGTGTAATCTACGTGATTACAAAAATATAAACAACATAAAGTACATAAGATGAAGCATTCACATTATATATACCAGAAGACACTGAAGGAGAGGAAACATCAACAATTGTTGTGTTATATTAGAGCCAGAATATGTACAAAGTAATCATGAAGTATATGATTCACAGCTCACCAACCTATATATATTAAGTTACAATCAATTATTTTGTTACAACAGTTATGTCAGCTTAACCAACTGACTGAACCGACCTTACACCAGTAAGTCGAAGGACCTAGTTGGTTGGTCGACTACTCCTCCAACGCTCACCCTTTAAACATCTAGTTGGACTCATCTTCAACGACTCAGAATTGAGGTCTTTTACCTCTGCTTTCCATGTCGTTTTTCTTCCTTCAACTTTTACAATCACAATCCAAGAGATGCTTATGCATTTCAACAGTGGGGGGATCACTCAATTCAAGAGTTCTTTGTGTCATCATCTATCATTAAACTCGATTTTGTGTGATGTAAAATGGCTTTTGCTTGAATGTGGTCTATGTGAACTTCTTATATCGTGAGGATGCCTGCAAGTTTAGAATGTGTATGCTCGATACATGTTTTGTTGCACATGATCAAGGTTGATTGCTTGTGGTTCGATTACCTTGACTCGACTTATAAAGCCAACTAGAAATCGACTTAACATACAAAATTGAGGAGATCACCTACCTTAAAATGATGCATGTTTCACCCCTTGACTCAAAATTTAAAGAAGTCACATTGGTGAGTAGTGACTCAACTAACCTCATGCGTTCACTTAATTTGATAATTGCCACTTTTAATCGTATAATACAAGTCCATTAAAAATTACATATTGAGATCAAAAGACTCAACGACCTTACTTTTAGATCAACCACAAAAAATATAATCGACCATATATCATCATACTCTTACTCAACCTATGCTTTGGACAACGACCTCAACAATATTTTACCATTGTACAACTTAAAAGTAACATTGATTATTTAAATATTATACCAGTAGTGCACTCTAATTGGAGAACTTTCAAGTTTGCTTATGGTCAGCTACTTCCCCAACTAGAATGGTTGGCTGCTCGATCAATCGACGGGTCGGTGACATCCGACGGCTGGAATGGTAAGATGGAATATGGTTAATGTAGTGACTTAGTTCGAATGGCCCGAGCTGAGCTTATCTTGATTGTTGATTTTCTTTATCCAATTGTTGATTCTACTCCTTATTAGTTGGATGAATAGAATCAGCAATAAGGATAAAAATGACTGTTCGAATGTTGATGCGTAACGATTATTGGTCGACAAGAGAGCTTTATTAGATATACACAACTAAACTCGCTTTGATCAAAATATTATATCATGCAACAATGTCGAGGCCCACAAATGAAGTCTCCTCTTCATCCAAAGAACATTTCCACAGTTTGTTAACCGATAACGTAACAAAAATATCAACCATCGACCATTGTAAGGCTCTTGAAATTCATCAGGTATCATGAACTCGAAACAACTTCAATCATTATGCATTCGACAATCTCCATCCATATTATGTATTTTGCTAATAAATTTAGACCGGGCAGGGGATCTATTTTCAAGGTACTCATATAAAAAAATGATTAAATGTGTACCTCTGTCAGTTGCACTCAACACTGGAGGAGCTGACCTCTTCCTTTAGAAAATTTTATCTTGTAATTACTAGGTAGGCGTCAACGCCTCGGTCATTTGTAGTCTAGGTCAGATTTTTCTTAGGGATTCCATCTTGAATGGTCAACATCAAACTCTCGTTAACTGGCTAGTAGATAATGGCCATGCTGGTCGATTCATTTTCTATTACTTCTAGCCATTGTGTCGATGCACGTGGTTTCCAGCAAACAACGATCTTGAGCTCTGCCAATTCCTTCAATTGTAGTGATATCTCTGTTATATATACAGTAGAAATTCTTGGTCGTCCAGACTTGGGTTCAAGAGCACATTGCAAAATATTATAGATTCTTTGTATACCATGATTTCCTTCCAGTTCTATGAGTCTTCAATTGACCATATCTTGTTTTGGTGGACGCTTCCTTTTTAACCATAGTCGACACCTAGTCGAAGATAAACTTTTATCTTTCATAATGTAATAACATTAAAAACTAGTAGGCTGGTCGGTAATTTGTTGACTCCGACATATTTGAAAGGTCGCCAAAACTTGAGGCTTCTCTAGTCGTCGAAAATGACCAGTCGATGAGCACATTTTTTGGGCCATCCTTAACAAACATGTTCGTTCGGTCCATCCAACTAACCAACAGCGAAGTTAACCATTAACTTCGATGTTGGTTAATTGGATGAACCAAACGTACATGTTTTTTAAGCTCAGGCCATTCTTTGATGACAAAACTGTTATTGGCACTGTCGTAGGCTTTCAATATATAGATAGTAACCAACTCTTTACCTCCAGGTTACCCAAAAATAAAAATAAAAAAATAAAAACATTATTTACCAAAAACTAACGATCAAAAAGCGCAATCATCGATTAATAATTTCACAGGTGGCGGTCGATGGGATATATGCGTAGGTAATAGAACATACCTTGTCTAGGCCGAGCCATCTTAACAATTGATCTTCAACTGGAGTTCATAGTTTTCTGACCGACATCCTTACGCAATATGACCATTTATCTGGGCCCGCAAACACAAGCAACCTTTAAGATTTCTTGCAGGTTTTTTGACACAAATATCCTTACGTTCTTTTTCTTTCAGTTTTGAACTATTCCTCTTTTCCTGTTGGTGTCACCCTGCCATAAGAGAACGACAACAACGCCATGATGTTGAAGGCATAGATTAAACACATCATCCAAGCATAGAGTCAAGCACACACAACCACTTTAATGTTAAATGTTTTGGTATGGATACCTGTGTTTGTTTTTTAGTCCATCAAGCAATATCTTCTATTAAAGAGTAATGAAGAATTTTGGTTAACCAAGGAGTTCAAGACTCTATCCAATAATCTCTTTATCTCTTAATTTTTGGATGAGAGGTTTCAATTTCCACCACTTCTCGAGTACTAAAAAACTGACACAGATATCCATACCAAAACATTAAAGATGAATCAAACATGTGAAAACAACATCATTAATTACACATAACAAATCAAGTAGATGAACAAGTATTGAGTCGAATGCATTCAAGTGTCTTATTCATTCGTGAAAGGTATATGTATACATAGTGGATATGGTTGGAGCAGTTACACCTACTCCAACTAACTATTCATTAAGCTCGTGTATATTTTATAACTATATGACGACTAAGTTTAAGGGCCTAAAGCCCTTGCCAAAAAAATATATGGTTGAGAGTAAAGTCGTTGGGGAAACTAGACTTTAATGCAAAGTGAACAAGACCATATCCAATGGATCTTCCTACAATAAGATTGTAAAATTTGTTGTCCCGTCTAACCTCTAAACTTTACGTATTGTAAATGATTCAATAAAATTACATTAAATTCTCTACCTATTTTATAATATTTGTTTTACTATTTGCATCAGGAGTAAGTTATCTACTCGACCATTTGCACCAGGGCTCACTCGACACCGTCCAATTATAGCTTACTCCGTTATCTTTCGGTAAGACCAAGACTTACAGGATTTTCCTTCTTCTTCGGTGTTAGCCCAACTGCTTCTATCAACTTGTTGGCTGGATTTTCTGAACTAGGCCAACTTAAGGAGATTAGGTCCACACAAGTCGCTTAGAGCAGCTCCCAGTGTGTTTGGAATGGCAACACCTCGCAGGTTATGGTCCTGCCACCAACTAAATTCATCCTCTTAAGGAGAACGTAAAAAAAATTCAGTTAAAATTTATCCTAAACTAAATTACTGCTTAAAATAAATCCTAGAGTTAGTTTTCTATGTTTAAGTTATCCTAAAGTGCTTTCTTAAGGAAAGTCTCATGTTTTGGGATTTTGTTTTAAATGTTTTGACTAAAAAAAAACTATTTTAAATTGTAACAAACTAATTTAATTCTATTTAACATCTATTAAA
The DNA here is from genome assembly GCA_001517045.1 of Pseudotsuga menziesii. Taxonomy (NCBI): domain Eukaryota; kingdom Viridiplantae; phylum Streptophyta; class Pinopsida; order Pinales; family Pinaceae; genus Pseudotsuga; species Pseudotsuga menziesii. The sequence continues at coordinate 731,188 of LPNX010247186.1, forward strand.
ATAAACTAAGCTAAAATATGAATTAAAATTAACTAGCTACCATATCTCAACTGAGAGCAAACTTTTAGATTACTATATCAACTATCAATTAACAATTATAAATAACAAAGTGAAATAAATCATACAATTCCAGATAAAGAAACTATTAGAACTGTTATCACCAATAACACTATGTTTAATAAAATTTACAAAACACAGAGAATAAAATAAGAAATTATTCTATTCACTCTAAAGATGTATTTGTCCACAGATAATTGAAATTCAACATTAAAATCTGTATATAAAAGATATAATAACTTATCATTCAAAACAACTATCAAAATATAGATGTAATCAAAATAAGCTATGAAAATATAATACTATTCGATCCCAATCATCAACAACATTTGAATAATCATGACATTGACAGTATCAATAACATATATCAATATTGAGTGATAAGAGTAATTGAAACTATATTGATGCAATGAAAACTAAGTTCAATTGCACATAGATTTAAACTAAGAAAATTGCTTTTGAAATATATATATATAATAACAAAGTACAGAAAACAAAATTTGGTACCAGTCTTTGATATCCCAATGGTAATCATCCACGAAGAAAACTTCAGTAGATTAATCAAAACCATAAATGTATTATATGTTTCACAAGTATTTTCTCTCGTACTCCCATCGACCACCACTACAATGAGCTTCCTAGCTTATACAATAAGAGTAGTAACTCCTTCCAACTTTTGTGTAAGAACTATTCTAAAAATATCGATTTAGTTTCTAACAGTTATTACATAATAAAGACAGAATCTTCATCATCGTTCTGTTGTATTCCTCAAAGAAGGGCTCCTGGAAAACTCGATTACAACTTCCAGAACTATGAAACACAACTCGTCTATGTTGAAAACATCCATACCAGTTGAATTTGTAACAACCTCAGCCTCCGTTGCAAAATATTAATGAAGTCGAACAGCATCAAGATCAAAAGTCTACCCAAAAACGACACGTGCAAGAATCGAAACCATGCATGAGTTTTATAATTAATGTAATAGATACAAAACAGAAATAATAATAAAATCTAATTTAATGATGAGCAATGCCTGCAGAATCTACGATTCTGTGGGCATGCTAATTACCTGATTTTGTTATTTTCCCAAAATTGTAGCAACTAACATAATTTTCAAGAAGAGACTCGAAATTCGGTAGCCCGACAAGCTTCTAACAATTTAGCTTTGAGTTCCAAAATTTTGAGCTTTTGATGCTCTATTTGCTCAACCAACCGCTGATTCATTATTGTCGTGGATTTCTTAGTGGCTTTGTATCTATCCTTTTTCATTTTCATTTCTTGCCATTTACTAATCAATGACAATAATTCATTTTTAAGAGATTTGATTTCCTCTTTCATATCCGATTCATTTGAATATAGTTCCTTTAACTCTGTTTTCAACTCGGTAATTTTATCCTTGTTAATCGATTTTCTTCATTGCTTCTAATAGGTGAAGAATCACCAGTAAACGAAGTTTTCTGTTCAGACTTATAGAGGGAAGACTGATCAGCGAATTCATTTATCGATGACACAATGGGATGACTCATTTCAACATGATGTTCATCGTTGCCAAGAGAAATCCCATGAATTGGGGATAATTCATCATCTTCACTATCAATTTTAACCAAAGGAGACTCGTTATGCTGCTGAGTAGTAACCGGAATGGAGGCTGTAGTCATACTTTGAGTAAATCGTCGTGTACCAACAGACACAGAACCCTTTGGCTTAGAATCTTTTCTATCACAACAAACTTCTGCTAACTGTTCAAGTTTTCGTGTAGATTCGTCAGAAGGTTTTTTAAGAGTGCACAGATCATAAAGGAATTCAATAGTGACAGGATTAGATTTTTTAACATTCATTGATTTACTATCCACCTTTGTAGTTGCGCCGTAACGTTTGACAGATGAAGATGCGTCCATATTAGTTCCAGCATCTAATGGATCAATTTTATTTGGAACATCATTACCAATATGGGTATCTAAAGGCGGACTTGCTTCCTGTAACTTACTAACCCCTGGCTCAGCTTTATGAACATCATCGACTTCATATTTTAATGGAGCTTTACGCTTTCCCTAGCTTGTTTTCAGCCAATAATTCATCCCAGGATCTACCAATAAGGGATAACTGGTGCTGAACCAGAATCTTAATCAAACCATGGTGGAACAAGCTTCTATCAAGATTGTCTACAGTATTTTGCACAGAGCGTGCCATTTTATTCAAGCTTTGAAGCAAGTAGAAAGGGATATTAAGTTTACAACCCTTCAAAGCTAATAATAATCTCAAATGATAATAATGGATATGAGCTAAGCGGTCGTCACAGGAAACATACCTGACGAAAACTTCATATGACGCTCGCCATTCTGGTTTTAGGAATTTAACAGAAACCCCAAACTTTAGCTTTGCATTAGCACGTAAGGGTAAAAGTAATGAGTTGCACCTTTTTTTATCAACCCTTCCTCCTTTAAACCAACACTCTCCAATCTGGGGAAGCTTTGCTGCTTCTGCAATTTTGTCTTCATCAATTATAAACTGAAATCCCCCAATTTGAACTACATTCTCCTTCAAGCTTAGAGCGAATTTGTTTGGTGACTTCAGTATTATGACCATTAAATCGTCCAAAGAACGAACCCCAACCTATCTTTTCAAATAATGCAACAACTTCCTCATTAGCTTCCACTAGTTCAGGCCCTGAGATCTCGAATCGATTAAGAGGAGCCATTTTCTCATCACTACAACTCTGGTCTCGGCTTGGGATGAATGTCATTGTGAAGATGGAAGGAATAGGGATCCAAGTGAAAGGCATTGCATGAACCATCAAATCACTAATTGATTCATACGTGACAAGAAATAAAACCCCAAATTCGGCCATGGTAACCAATTTTTTGAAATAATGAAGAGAAGTGCCAATGTTTTGCGCTATGAGTAACAGACAGACTAGTCGTAACCAACAAAACTCTCAGAAATCATTATATTAACACTTCCAATTTTAATTGAACTTTGACATTCGAAATAATACAATTCAAGGTTTGATAACCATATAACACAAAGAACGGAATGATAGCTTCGTACAGGCGTCATAAATGGTAATGGTTATCAGTAATTATCGAATCGAATTACAATGACACGACTCCAGCATTAAACCAACAAATGTCAATTGTATTGATTGGTGTCATAAAATCAAAGCCAAGATAAACCAGATGTTAATATGATCTCAATCTTCATGTAGGTGATTCATTAAAATATCATTAATCATTAAAACCCCTTGATTGTCTTGCTTTTAAACTTAAGGTTTATTACACCAAGGAAAACATCAAAGATTGATCAAATGTATTATAACGAAAACTTATTAAAAATTAAGTATTTTAAATAAAAATCACTCCTTACAAGAAATCTTGCTAAAATTCGAAGTGGTATATAAAGGTAAACTTTAGCTATGTGAAAAACATATATAAAAACTCTCATCGCTATGTATTTACAAATAAAATGACATAGTATATTAATGATAAAGTTTTGTATGTAAAAACATATCATTAGGGTTAAATAGGATGTCTAACTTAATTCATCAACCCTAACCATATAAATTGCAAAAACTAATGATGAATACTTTGTCAAAAGGTCTAAATGAAATCAATAAAACCTAACTACAACAAGTTTAGAATGCATTTTCAATTATCTTTAATTTAATCCAAAGAACTATTTAGCGGGCTATAATTTAAATATCTCGAATCAATATACAATCAAATAAATTGATAATAATGGAAATTAATTATATATCAAATTAAAAGATTAACAGCTGCTTAATTATTAAATTTATGAAAATGCTTCCTAAACTTCCACTATAAGCATTAACTCTTCTTTAATTGAGAGTACCTTCACAATCTAAGATTCTGAAGGTACTCTTATATAATTTTGTGATAAATTATAGAAGAGAACTAATCAATTTTATTCAGCAAAGCAGAAAAATTGAAAGGGTTGTTGCCTGCCAACAAATGGCGACGACCTAGGCAAACCAGTTATCTCTACTCATATAAATTTCAAATTACTGTGCAAATAAAATCTCAGAATCTACTCAAAACAATCAGAAATTTTCAATCTAATAAAAACCATTGTCTAATTCATATTTGCAAACATGGTTCAGAATTATCCTTATTCCTGTTAATAAAGATCTCATTAAGGAATAGCTTAAGAAATATTCCTATCAAAACAAAGTACTCATAGAAATGATAATCTAAATCATGAGTATAAAGATATAAGAATTTACTTCTCTGAAATTTTTCCAAGATCTATTCCAGTTATTGAATTCATGTAATTTTTTTTTTTTAGCTCTTTGATTGAAGACTACTATCTAGGCATGGTAACCTGTTATGATAGTATCATTCACGAGAACAGGAGTGCAGTCTATTCCTAAATTAGGCTGAAATAGCAAATATTATTTTCTTTGGATTTAAAGAAACTCCAAATTTCCTACAACGTTCAAATACTTTTCCAAGATAATTAATGTGATCATGTCGACATTTAGAAAATATAGTGACATCATCTAGATAGACAACTACTGAATGATTAATTAACCCTCTAAAAGCAATATCCATTGCTCTTTGAAAAGTTGCCCCAGCATTGATTAACCCAAAGGGCATATTTTTGTAAGCGTATGTTCCCCATGGAGTTCTAAAAGTTGTTTTTAGTTGATCATCTGGAGAAACCAATATTTGGTTATACCCTGAGAAACCATCAAGAAGTGATAGTATCTCAAACCCAGAAACTTTCTGAAGGATTTGTTCCATGGGAGGAACTGGGTAGTTATATTTTTTAGAGGATTTATTAAGATTTCGAAAATCAACACATAATTGAATATCATTGTTTTTCTTCCTAACTGGAACCAAATTAGCTACCCACTGAGTATGTCGAATACAAAAAAAAATTCTAGTAGCTAGAAGTTTATTTAATTCCTTCTTAATCGTAGGTTCTAGTGACGGATGATACTTTCTAAGTTTCTGTTGGAAAGGTTTTGATTCTTGTTTTATTGGAATAATGTGTTGCATGACTTGTGGATTGAAAGTTTTTAAACCATCATATGTCCATGCAAAGACATCCTTTAATTCTTTAATTAATTTTATGTATGTTGATTTTTCCATAGGAGTGCAGTCTATTCCTAAATTTACAGTTTGAGGATTAAGCTCTGTTCCTAAATTTCTAGTTTCATATTTCATTTGTGAACTATTGGTTTTACAATTAGGAACATACTTAAATTTATCTTGCAGATCAAAAAACTTTTCTAATCTCAAAACCGAGTTAGGAATCGGTTTTACCTTCTCAAAATCTTTTTCAATTGAACAAAAATCATTTATTACCGAAAAATCTCACAAATTTTCATTATGTGTAACTTCATCAATGGTTGAATCTTTGAAAGTATCGTCATTTGTTAAGAAATTCAGCACCTGCAAATCATTATCAAAAACACACCAGTTAAAGATATTATCTGGTATAGAAGGGCCAAAAATTAATTCAACTAAAAAGAAATCAGGTGTTAAATTCTCATATGGAATTAATTTTGATGCTACATTTGCTAATAAATCTGCTTCTTGATTCTGGAATCTTGGAACTGAAATTATATTGAATGCATCAAAATGCGAAATGAGATTCCATACCTCTCGTTGATAATTCTGCAAATGTTCAGATATGCAATGAATAGAATTACAGACTTGCCTGACGATGATTTCAGAATCACCATATGCAACTAGCACTTTAATATCCAAATCAATCCCTTCCTTCAGACCTTGAATTAGTGCTTCATATTCTACAGTATTATTTGTACAATTAAATTCAAGCCTACATGCTATACATGTTTTGTTTTCTTACGAGGAAACGTATCAACTTTTCCACTTCTATCTGGTTCATAAGACATAGAATCCTTCTCGACTTTAATAGCTTCCTCAAAAGTTTCAACAAGTGTTGTTTTACCAGCTCTCTTAACAAACATTCCAGGATACTTTGGTAAAGCTGAAGTATAATTTTCTATGATTATATCCTTGGGTGGTTGTGAAGCAACAGGAATTTTGTTTTTTAAGGTAAGAAATCTCTCATTAAAATATTTAATTCTTTCTTTGGGTTCCATTTTAATTCAAGATAATTCAAGAGATAAAAGAGCAGGTGTTTTATCCTCCCTGAATTTATCTAGAAAAGCCTTGTTGAATTCAGCCCAATTTGTGATTGACCTTTGGACTAATGAAAAGTACCAAGTAGATGCTTTCCCTTCAAAAGTTAAAGGGAACAAACGACAGACTATGTCTTCATGCTGAACGTTCATGGTTTGAACAGCTAACATGAATTTATCTACATGCACCTTTGCAGGTTCTTTATTATCTGGATTAAACTTTGGAAGAAGTTTGTCTGAATGTTTCGGTAAAGGATGTTGTCCACCAGGTACAGCTACATTAGTTGTTCTTAATCAAGGAAGTTGTGGGTTAGGTGGAGGATTAGGTGGAGGGTTACCCCCTCCTCCTCCTCCTGTGGGTATGTTTCCAGCCATAGGCTTTCCTTTAGAATCTGAAGAACTCCCTTGGTTAGATGACCTTGGACTATCAAGTGGGGATTCCAAAGGAGAAGGTGGTTGATCAAAACCACCTACATAAGTCAATCTTCAAGCAGTTTCTCTGCGAAGACTTCTGACTTGCTAACTTGGAGTTCTATCGGCTTCTGTTGAATCTTGAGTAATTATATTCAATTGAGGATTACGTCTTTGTTGTCTGGGTAGACCATAGTCTATTGGTGTTAAACCAAGTTGATGAGCATATGCTCTCGTAAGAATATGACGTGATTCTTCTAAAGTTTGAGTACTCTGTTCATGAGTGAATGGAGATGTATTATGGTCACGCTCAAGAATGCTCCTAACAGTTTTTATGAATGGTGATCTGCTAATTTCAGATTGTAATGGAGGTTGTTGGCTAGTTAAAGATTTATCATTGATTCTATCAACCATTAATCATTAACATGCCCTCCTTCTAGCGCCATTTGTTGGTCGAATTTTCTGAACTAGGCCAACTTAAGGAGATTAGGTCCACACAAGTCCCTTAGAGCAGCTACCGGTGTGTTTGGAATGGAAAAACCTCGTGGGTTATGGTCCTGCTACCAACAGAATTTATCATCTTAAGGAGAACGTAAAAAAATTCAGTAAAAATTTATCCTAAACTAAATTAGGAATTTAACAAAAACCCCAAACTTTAGCTTTGCATTAGCACGTAAGGGTAAAAGTAATGAGTTGCGCCTTTTTTTTATCAATCCTTCCTCCTTTAAACCAACGCTCTCCATTCTGGGGAAGCTTTGTTGCTTCTGCAATTTTGTCTTCATCAATTATAAACTGAAACCCCCCAATTTGAGCTACATTCTCCTTCAGGCTTAAAGAGAATTGTCTGGTGACTTCAGTATTTTGAAAATTAAAACGTCTAAAGAACGAACCCCAACCTATATTTTCAAATAATGCAGCAACTTCCTCATTAGCTTCCACCAGTTCAGGCCCTGAGATCTCGAATCAACTAAAAGGAGCCATTTTCTCATCACTACAACTCTGGTCTCAGTTTGGGATGAATGTCGTTTTGAAGATGGAAGGAATAGGGATCCAAGTGAAAGGCATCACGTGAACCATCAGATCACTAATTGATTTATACATCACAAGAAATAAAACCCCAAATTCGGCCATGGTAACCAAAATTTTAAAATAATGAAGAGAAGTGCCAATGTTTTGCGCTATGAGTAACAGACAGACTAGTCGTAACCAATAAAACTCTCAAAAATCATTATATTAACACTTCCAATTTTAATTGAACTTTGACATTCGAAATAATACAATTCAAGGTTTGATAACCATATAACACAAAGAACGAAGCGTTGATAATACAAAGAACGGAATGATAGCTTCGTACAGGCGTCATAAATGGTAATGGTTATCAGTAATTATGGAATCGAATTACAATGACACAACTCCAACATTAAACCAACAAATGTCAGTTGTATTGATTGGTGTCATAAAATCAAAGCCAAGATAAACCAGATGTTAATATGATCTCAATCTTCATGTAGGTGATTCAGTAAAATATCATTAATCATTAAAACCCCTTGATTGTCTTGCTTTTAAAATTAAGGTTTATTACACCAAGGAAAACATCAAAGATTGATCAAATGTATTATAACGAAAACTTATTAAAAATTAAGTGTTTTAAATAAAAATCACTCCTTACAAGAAATCTTGCTAAAATTCGAAGTGGTATATAAAGGTAAACTTTAGCTATTTGAAAAGCATATATAAAAACTCTCATAGCTATGTACTTAAAAATAAAATGATAAAGTTTTCTATGTAAAAACATATCATTAGGGTTAAATAGCATGTTTAACTTAATTCATCAACCCTAACCATATAAATTGCAAAAACTAATGATGAATACTTTGTCAAAAGGTCTAAATGAAATCAATAAAACCTAACTACAACAAGTTTAGAATGCATTTTCAATTATCTTTAATTTAATCCAAAGAACTATTTAGCAGGCTGTAATTTAAATATCTCGAATCAATATATAATCAGATAAATTGATAATAATGAAAATTGATTATATATAAAATTAAAAGATTAACAGCTGCTAAATTATTAAATTTATGAAAATGCTTCCTCAACTTCCAGTATAATCATTAACTCTTCTTTAATTGAGAGTACCTTCTGAATCAAAGATTCTGAAGGTACTCTTATATAATTTTGTGATAAATTATAGAAGAGAAGTGATCAATTTTATTCAACAAAGCAGAAAAATTGAGAGGGTTGTTGCCTGCCAACAAATGGCGACGGCCCGGGCAAACCAGTTATCTCTGCTCATATAAATTTCAAATTACTGTGCAAATAAAATCTCAGAATCTACTCAAAACAATAAAAAAATTCCAGTCTAATAAAACCATTGTCTAATTCATATTTGCAAACATGGTTCAGAATTATCCTTATTCCTGTTAATAAAGATCTCGTTAAGGAATAGCTTAAGAAATGTTCCTATCAAAACAAAGTACTCATAGAAATGATAATCTAAATCATGAGTATAAAGATATAAGAATTTACTTCTCTGAAAAATTTCCATGATCTGTTCCAGTTATTGAATTCATGTAATTTTTTATCTTTATTTTTTTAGCTCTCTGATTGAAGACTACTATCTAGGCATGGTAACCTGTTATGATAGTATCATTCACGAGAACTGCCTAGGATAAGCAAGCCATCTCATGATGAGACCTCTTATCCCTTGACCATTTGACCAAGAACCATCACCCTGGTAATCAGAAATGAAGTTATACTAGACAGTATTGATGATCATGATTAGGTCGGCTCGTAATGAGACCTCCTATCCTTCAATCAGAGTTATATTCCATTTTATTTAGTTTTAAAATAAGAGATCACTGCCTAGCATGGTAACCAAATCGCAATGTCAGTCACAAAGATTATCGGAAAATGAATCGGTTGGCTCGTGATGAGAGCCCCTATCTCTTGACCTTATGACCAAGAGCCACTATCAGTTTCCTGATAATGTCATACCGATAATATTTATGATCCTAATCAAATTGGCTTATTACTAACACCTTTTGTCTCCTATTTTAAAATTTAGAAAATTTTATTAAAGGGAACAGATCTAGAAATTTTGCAGATTGTAAACCACTTAAAAGAATTGACTGATAATAGAGATTAATAAAGATTTTCTAAGTACTGAGCTTTGAAGAGGCATTAATCAGCCATCCTAACTATAAAGAAAAACAGGTTATGGGGAATAATCTAAATCATACTCGCAAAGATTCTCCATCAATGATAGGTTCTTAACAGACTAAAAAAAACTCTGATCACTCTGAGCTAATTTAAAAAGGTTCAAATTATCACAACAGTCTTAATCTAATGAACAAACTGGGATTTAGGCCGCAGGGTTTATTTATTTACAAATGCCCTCTCAAATAAGACTATGTATATATAAAATTGAAAAGACATATATTATTTATTTACAAATATCATTTCAGACTAAAGGATTCTTACTATTCAGTCTAATGAAAGTATGTACAGAAATTGAAAGATTATGATGAGTTGATAATAAAATTAATCTTTCAGAAAATTAAATAAAATGAAATTTAAAATGGATTTTAGGAATATTTACAAATCCAATTTTAAATGTACATGAGAAACAAGATTTTGCAATAATTTTTTCTGATGAAGGATTGTATAGAAATATCAACAAACTTATAAAGTTCTGCAATGATAATATATATAGAAAACTAGCTCTGAAATTTTTTAAATTATTTATAAAAGATTGGTTGAAAATAAAAGAAGAAAAGCTGTATAGTTATCAACAAGTTCATGTACAAATTATACACAGTTTCAGAGCCTAATGCAATCAACAGAAATATTTTTTTAAGATCAATCCGTTAACTGGAAATGTTTCAGACTGACCTTCTAATGTTTGCATACAGAAAGTACTTTGACTTAACTTCTCAACAATGACAAATGGACTTAACCATAGCTTTTGGAACTTGGTATGATCTCCTTTCTCCTCATGGGATTTGTCCCATTTTAACACCAAGTCACCCACCTGAAACTCTCTATTAGAACTTAAGGACTCGTCAAACCAGGACTTAACAATTTGTTGATGTTTTATGAAATGTTGTTTTGACCTGTCTCTTTCCTCCTCTAGTTTTAATAAAGTATTAATCCTTTTTTCCATAGTTGGACAATCCTCGTCCTGAACATATTGAGCTAACTGCAAAGAAGGTAAAAATAAGTTGGGTGGTAAGATGGCTTCAGTTCCATAAACCATGAAGAAAGGTGAGTTACCAATTGAAGTTTTGGGGGTTACCCTATCTGCCCATAATGCATTAGATAAAGCTGTGTGCCAATCACGATGATGATTTGAAATGGTTCTTTTGAGATTTTTTAATAAATTTTTATTCGTTGATTTTGCTAGACCATTTTCGTGAGGATGATAATTAGATGAATATCTAACCCTTATACCTTTCTCTAAGGCAAATTGAGTTAACTCAACTGATGAAAAATATGTGGCATTATAAAAAACAAGGGAATCAGGAACACCAAATCTTGTAATGATAGAAGCTTCTAAGCATAGGATGACTTGATTTGTGTTTACAACCCTTAAAGGTGCAGCCTCTTCCCAACGGGTAAAATAATCAGTTGCAGTTATAATGTATTTTTGTTGCATAGAAGAGGGAGGGTTTGTTGGTCCTACTATATCAATACCCCATTGCTGAAAAGGCCTTTTTACTAAAATAGGCTATAAAGGAAAAGCAGACTTCTTAACTCTACCTGCAACAAGTTGGCATTCTTGACATTTCCTGACAAAAGCATAAGAATCTTGAAATAAAGTAGGCCAATAATAGCCAGCCTTAAGAATCTTATGTGCCGTAGTTTCTCCACCAAAATGACCTCCTGCTGGTCCAAAATGTAATTCTTTCAAAATCACTTATGTTTCATCTTTGTCTAAGCATCGAACTAAAACACCATCTAAATTTCTCCTAAAAAGAATATTATCAATTAGCAAATAAGGAGCAGATTTCAGTCTAAGTGCTCTCCTTTTCCTTGGTTCAAGGTAATCAGGAGTAGTTCATGTTTCCAAAAGTGTCCTTAAATCTGTGTACCAAGAATCTTGTGGTGGAGGATAAAAGTAAATTTCCCTATTTAACAAGGTTTCATCAATAACAATTTCAGAATCATTATTTTCCAAAGTATCAACTAAAAAGAAATCATGTGTTAAATTCTCAGATGGAATTAATTTTGATGCTACATTTGCTAATAAATCTGCTTCTTGATTCTGGAATCTTGGAACTGAAATTATATTAAATGCATCAAAATGCAAAATGAGATTCCATACCTCTCGTTGATAATTCTGCAAATGTGCAGATATGCAATGTATAGAATTACGGACTTGCCCGACGATGATTTTAGAATCACCATACGCAACTAGCACTTTAATATCCAAATCAATCGCTTTCTTCAGACCCTGAATTAGTGCTTCATATTTTACAGTATTATTTGTACAATTAAATTCAAGCCTACATGATATACATGTGTTGTTTCCTTTTGGGTCAATTAACAAGCAACTAGCTCCTGCTCCTTCTTTATATTTTGACCCATCAAAATATAAAGTCCAAGTAGAACTATTTGCAACTACTTTACTTTCAATAATATTTACATAATTATGACTATTTAAATTATTTGCAACTTCCTTGAATGAAGAATCATGAGAAATAGTCGTAACATTAAGAATTTCTGATTGCTGTTTATTGTCACAGAAAGAAGAATTTTCAGATTTAAAATTTCTGAACCCAAGTTCATACATATAATTCCCCATTATAGAATCTGAAAATAAAATCAGTTCACTTGGATCATGTAATTTTGTCACTGTGTATTTCAGATATCTTTCTCTGGTTATCTTAATTTGATTTGATTTTCCATTTTTAGTCAACCATAAGGTTGCCCAATCTGTAGCAAAGAATCCATTCAATTGCTGAGACCAATCCCTACTCAAAAACAGCCCATATGCATCAGGAATGTCTGCAACCACAATATCTATAATTTGAAAAACTGAAGGGTTACAAGCAATCCTAACTAGAACATCTTTCATCTCACCTACAACCCTCACACTCGTTCTATCTAGTTGAGTAATCTATGAATTTGATGGAACATATTTTCCATTCAACCTTTTGCACACAGACAAAGGCATTACATTGGAAGATGCTCGAGAATCAACCATGCAATTGTGAACGTTCCTATTAAAAATTTAGAAGGTAAGAAGGAATGGAGGGGTTGTTGATTTTCAATTTTTTCCTATTAGTGAAGCTTTATCAGCTGCTGACTTTCCTTTATCAATTGGTGTTAAATCACTATTAGAATTATTAGTAGCTATATTTTGCTTAGCATTAGGAATTATTGAACTCATGGCAGGATTTATAATGGGACTATTATGCATTGGATAAATTTGAAGAAGATCATACATACTAATATTTGCACGTGTCTTTTTTAAATCATCAATTATGTCATATTGTAAATCTAACTTTGGAGCACTTTGAATAGGCTAAGAAGTCCTCACAGGTTGAGTTTGTTTGACAGATTGAGTCTGTTTATTAGGTTGTGAATTATTATTATTGTTACTCGGGTAGAACTTGATGATGCTCCAGGAGTATTTGAAAATGTTCTACTACAAGTATTATAGGCATGTTGTCCTCAAGGAGGACTTCTACCTTCATAATCTTTTACTAGACTGTCCCAGAAATGACCATTTACTTGTTGAGGTTCTTCCAATTCTTCTTCATTTTCAGATTCCTCTTCATTATCTGCAGTTTCTTGATTTGAGGGAGTTTCGGATAAAGATAAGACTGCTCGAATAGTATTGAAAATTTCTTCATTTACTGCTATATCAGGAGGTGTACTTGTTTTATTATTAGTGTTAGGATTATGTCTAAACTGATTTCTGAAATACCCTCTAGAAGAGGAATTTTTAAGGATTAGTTTTCTTTAATCCTACGACTTCATTAGTTAATGCCCGAATAGCATTCTGCAATTTTTATACATCAAATGCCTTATCCTTATCTGAATTACGTCTTTCAATTTTCTTACGAGGAAAAGTACCAACTTTTCCACTTCTATCTGGTTCATAAGACATAGAATACTTCTTGGCTTTAATAGCTTCCTCAAAAGTTTCAACAAGTGTTGTTTTACCAGCTCTCTTAACAAACATTCCAGGATACTTTGGTAAAGTTGAACTATAATTTTCTATGATTATATCCTCGGGTGGTTGTGAAGCAACTGGAATTTTGTTTTTTAAGGTAAGAAATCTCTGATTAAAATATTTAATTCTTTCTTTGGGTTCCATTTTAATTCGAGATAATTCAAGAGCTAAAAGAGCAGGTGTTTTATCCTCCCCGAATTTATCTAGAAAAGCCTTGCTGAATTCATACCAATTTCTGATTGACCTTTGGACTAATGAAAAGTACCAAGTAGATGATTTCCCTTCAAAAGTTAAAGGGAACAAACGACAGACTATGTCTTCATGCTGAACGTTCATGGTTTGAACAGCTAACATGAATTTATCTACATGCACCTCTGCAGGTTCTTTATTATCTGGATTAAACTTTGGAAAAAGTTTGTCTGAATGTTTCGGCAAAGGATGTTGTACACCAGGTATAGCTATAGCAGTTGTTCTTAACCAAGGAAGTTGTGGGTTAGGCGGAGGATTAGGTGGAGGGTTACCCCCTCCTCCTCATCCTGCGGGTATGTTTCCAGCCATAGGACTTCCTTCAGAATCTGAAGAACTCCCTTGATTAGATGACCTGGGACTATCAGGTGGTGATTCCGAAGAATCAGGTGGTGATCAAAACCACCTACAGAAGTCAATCTTCTAGCAGTATTTAAATGATAAAGTTTTATATGTAAAAACATATCATTAGGGTTAAATAGGATGTTTCACTTAATTCATCGACCCTAACCATATAAATTGTAAAAACTAATGATGAATACTTTGTCAAAAGGTCTAAATGAAATCAATAAAACCTAACTACAACAACTTTAGAATGCATTTTCAATTATCTTTAAATTAATCCAAAGAACTATTTAGCAGGTTGTAATTTAAATATCTCGAATCAATATATAATCAGATATATTGATAATAATAAAATTGATTATATATAAAATTTAAAGATTAACAGCTGCTAAATTACTAAATTTATGAAAATGCTTCCTAAATTTCCAGTATAATCATTAACTCTTCATTAATTGAGAGTACCTTCAGAATCGAAGATTCTGAAGGTACTCTTATATAATTTTGTGATAAATTACAGAAGAGAACTGATCAATTTTATTTAGCAAAACAAAAAAAATGAGAGGGTTGTTGCCCGCCGACACAACTGTAAACTAAGATCAGGCACAAATATTTCTTTTTGTAGTTTTCCTTTAAGTCTAGAATAAATATTTTCTTCCCTTTCTTGTTAAAACGGTATGTTGCCACCAAAACTTTTGACTGGTATAATGAAGGTTAATCTACAGAGTTTATAATAAGTATTTACTATGAAAACAAAGCATAAAAAGAGGTATTAAACTCATTCATCACGTACTCTCTTTTTAACTATTTGAATTTTAAGAAATAGTAAGTAAAGGGTTACTCTTTTTAACTATTTTATTTTTAAGAAATAGTAAGAGTAAAGGGTAAGGAGAAAATTCTTCTTTGATTGTTGCTTTCGTTTTAACTATTTTAATTTTAAGAAATAGTAAGAGTAGGGTAAGGAGGAAATTCTTCTTTGATAGTTGTTAGGCAAATTCAATGAGAGTTTAATATTACTGTTTTAATGGAACGTTGTCTCACCTCTTTTTATGCTTTGTTTTCAGAGTAAATACTTATTATGAACTCCTTAGATTAACCTTCATTATAACAGTGAAAATTTGATTACAGTAGAGCAACATTGCAGTCATTGAGCCATTTGATTATAGTAGAGAACCAGACATGGCAAACCGTTTAAACAAGAAGATGCCAAGCAAAGAAAGTATTTATTCCAAACTCAAAGGAAAATTGCAAAAAGAAAAATTTGTCTCTGATCTCAGTTGATAAAAGCACTTGGGTTTAACAAGGGAGAAAAAGTAGAATAGTGTAAGTTTCGGTCTCACTGAAGGGTAACGAAGTAAGCTATCACTTGACGACAACGAGTGGGCCCCGGTGCAAATGGTCAGTTAGATAGCTTACTCCTTTATATCACATGAAACACACAGAGATAAATAAATAAATAAGTTTTTTTTCTCTGACCGGGAACCCACCCCAATGCATAGTAAACGTTGTTAACCACATGACAACACAATCAATCTAGGCTAGGGCTAGCCTTACTGTTAGTGCAATACTTAATTAACAAAAGTAGTATGTCCCCCAGATGGGGTGTTTTCAAGACAATGTGATTGCAATGATGTTGATTTGACAAGGGAAGTCTCCAAATCAAGAATAGATGTCGCTGGGCATTAATCTCACCTCCCACCCAAGCATTTGAGCATCCCCTACCAACCTAGAAATTGATTGCAATGACATCATGATGACAATGCCAATAATGGATTCCATTAGTATGATAAGGCACCTCCCAAAGCTATGTTGTTGCATGACAATCGACATCCAGGTTGAGAGAGGTGATTATTAGTTGTGTTATCAACGGGAACATGATGAAACACTCTCTACCATGGTTAGGGAACATCTACGTGCCTCCATCCATTAAGGTGGTTCCCATTAGGGCCCTGGAAGAGAGATAGATAGTCGTGCACTTGCCTGACATATAACCTCCATGAAATAAACTTTACTTGATATCAGGAATGATCTGTGTAGCTTTGGAGACGACACCTAGACAAGGTTACAAGACCTTGCCTACGGGATGTAGGTAATGGCTGACCGGTGCATGGACATTGAGGGAGTTTTCAAACTACCCCCTTTGAAATTTATGGTAAAAACATAGTATGAGGTGGCCATACCTACACTAGAAGGCCCCTCCTATGCAACGACAATGGCAACACACACTTTGACTTCAACGGTTTCGGGCAACAGCATGCAATATGTAAATGTAGAGGATATCAAGTTGGATGTGAGTACAGTGATGATGAAAGCCAAGCTTGGTGTGACTTCTCCTGAAGGTGACTTGAAAGAGACTCATTGAACCAACTTGATTGTAAGCCCCTAAGAAATGACGACGCTTGGACCTCGATTTCTCTGCAAATCCTTAGTAGCTAGATGGACTTCACATTTTTATGGACTCGATATGCAAATCTTCTCTCAGTTTCCCTGAAGTTTTTAAATGTTATCTCATAGCTAATTTAGGTATGTTTATTAAATTTGTGGTCATCTTTAGATATCTAGTTCCTTCTCTTTGCAGCTCAATAGTGGCAACTTATGAATAAATTTTTATATGGTCCAAGGGAGGCAATTTTCAGTCTTTTCTTGACTAATGCCTAGGCAACTTCTCTTCTTTGAAAACCCGAAGCCTTTATTTTTTGTATGTATATGTAAATTTTTTGAAAATACAATATAAAAACTAATTAAAAAAAACAAAATAAACTATTAACAAAGTCACACAAAAGATTAAAGAACTATAGACCTTCCACAAGAAGTCAAACATAAGCTTCCAACATGTCATCCACTGGTCCCCACTGCTAACTCCTACACCTCATCCTCGCTTTATAAAAACATCCTACTCACACATTACCATGAAAAGAACACTCTCAAATTCCCTATGACTTTTTTTTTCAGAAATAAAATAACAGTCCCTTGTTATTCATAAGTGAATCAAAGGTAACAAGTTACAACAACATGATATAAATATCATTCGTGGTCAACATGACTTGCATAAATAGAGCTATCATGAGTTGACCTTTACAGACTCATCTGGGGCAAAAAAAAGGAAGGCCCATTCCATCTAATCCTGACTGTCCTACCACTGACCAAAGGGAAGATAAAGAGATCCCAGAGATATTATCCAATGAGTGCTCCATGAAGTAACTAAATCAAGAACACACAAGGTGTTCTGGCATCAAAGGATACCAGAAAGATAGAATCATACCATACTCAAGAAGCCCTTAGGCTGAGGAGTGAGCAGATTAGAGCAGAGCTCTTCAAAATAATTTCATAGATGCCTTCCCAATGACTATACCTTCATAAAACTTGGTGAATAATAGTAGGCCAGTTGCCTTATGGAGCGCTTCCTTGGATAAGATATCTGCCCTCTTATTATATTCTCTATAGGCATGTCGGAAGTCAATAGATAAGAAGATCACTTTAAGATCTATAATGTTTTTACATCAAATCTCCAAATCTAAAGAAGAGAGAGAAGATGTGCCTTTGCCCAATTGATAATGACTGAAGAGTCACCATAAACATGCAACATAGGAAGCCTAATAGCATTTGATAAGTATAGAAGAGCCCAAAGGGAGAATAGCTCAGCTCTAGTGTTTATACTCTTACCACATCCCATCATAATATAGAAATAATGATGTTGATTGATCAGAAAAAAAATACCAGCACCTCCAATTTGCTTAGCAGCAGCACCATCGAAAAAACCAGTAGGGTATGAAATGACCGGAGCACTGTCTATGTTCCTTACTCTGGATTTTCTGCTATGTTGCACCTGATAGTCATTGACATTTAGCATTATATAATGTCCCAATCTATTCAAATCCAATTTTTTGTCTTCGAAGATGGAGGAATTCCGAGTCTTCCACAAGTTCCATACGAGGAAGAATGGAAGATATAAAATATCCTCCTTTGTATTGAGCCAGTTCTGAAGATTTTCTAGAACAAAGATGTCAAGCCACACCAGTGTGTAGTTATAGTGCATGTGAAGGAAATTTATGGTCTCCCGAGTGAATACATAGTCAACAAAGAGGTGTGTTACGAAGAGAAACTTCCTATGGATTGGGGTGTACCACAACAGACAGAGAAACCGTAGAAATCAATAACTTCCCAATATGCAAGAGAAATAAAACATCTAACACTAAAGGATCTCGAATCATACCTTATTCTGGATGGTTGAAATAGATCCCCATTGAGATTTTTCCAATCCCGCTTGTGTTAGCAATTTGCTCTCAACAACAGCAAACGAGACAAGCATGCTATATAATATGGTGTTAGATCTACTCTAGCATATATAATCAACAATGTATAAGCAATTAAACACATCCATGGATTCAATATTCATTTAAATGCACATTATTGGACAAGAAAAGATATTTTTATTAATCAAATCAGAGATTACACAAGTGACAACCTCTGTTGGCACGTCTGCGAACCAGAGAAACTGAGTCCTCCACCTGGGCCTCCACCACATCAATCCTCCATCTCTCGATAGCAAGCTCACAAGCAAAGGAAAGCTTGGGAAGAACACAAAGTGCTCCAAAGGGACAAAGGGATGCAGACTCAAGTATAAGAAATCTACGACAACAATAGACTATAGTTTTCTTGCTCTTCAATTCCCCCCCTTCGATGTATCCAACAAGTTCCTTATATAGTACTCCAAAGGGGTAATCGAGGGTCAAATTCGAGCGATATCGAGGCATATGGAAGGCCAAGAGACAAGTGATTCGGACACACATCAAGGAAAACTCCAAAAATATTTGGACTTATGCACACATCCTGATGTACATGGGTTTGAGATCAATATCCGCGTATATACGCGAGAAAGGGATTAAAAGTCATGTACAACAAATAACAGGTGTTTTTAGGGATGATCTTGGAAACATCAAAGGTACAATATTGGTCCATGAGGTCCAAAGAGTCTGCATCGGGAAAGGGAAGGCCATAAATGTGTGATCAACCATGTGTGGTAAAATCAACTATAACAGATGCCCCCTAATGTGTGAGGTTAGAGGGGTAATATGATGGCCGAAATAAATTATAAATCCATCCCAGAAGTGGAGTGATGAAGAACCAGCCATCCATCAGTATAGTACAATAATCAATCTCTGCATATGACTGCAAATACATACAACAATCCTGGATATATAAGAGTACAATGGCCATGAATAGGCATGATATACAAAATGTGACATGTGTGGTCATCGCCACGTACAATATATAATAGATCAGAATCTCCATGATGAAGATATACAAAGGATCAATATCTCCATACAAACTGAAGATATACAATGGATAAAGATCTCCATAATGGCTAAAGATATCTAGCATACACTAGAATCAAGTCACGAGAGCTGACATCTCATGAACACTGGCATGATCAAGGAGGTAGCATATGTGGAATGCCACCAATCTAGAAAGTCTTCTACACAAATTGCTATGAGTACATGTCCTACTATGTGAATAGAGGTGTCGAGGTCGAACATAGTAGTCCATCGTCTGATTACTAGTCATTGATGTATACCATTAACAGACGCGAGATCACCCACTGATAATGAAAATGGGAATCAAGGTACTAGAGTGCAATCTAACAAGTGTGAATAGATGTGTTGAGGTCAAACACTTGAAAGAATCCATCGATCAAGGGGCATTGATGTGTTCCCAAAATTTTCGATGGCGAGAGAACCTACCACTGATGATTGTAAGTCTCAAGGCACTCAAATGACTCTAGACTCCTATCCCAGAATAAATGATCTAAAGTTGATGGGATGAATCCACTGGAAGGAGGGCATTAAGGCATCCCCCATCAACCAACACAAGGTACTCAACAACACTGTATAATGTGGAAGGAATCGAACAAGATGTGCACGCACCAGTAATAGTACCGGGAATGGTCGACATGCAAAGTCAAGACAACTGAGGAATCGTCGACTCAGGCTTCAACTTCCTTTGAACAAGAGCATACAGGAAAATGGTGACTGAATGTAGGCAGCATAGACTTGATATACAAAACTGGGACATCTCTGCGACACACGGGACATCAACAGAGGCTCCATATGGACTGGAAGCTTAACCAATCGGTGGAGATAAACTCAGAGAAATGAGTACAACTTTTAAATTCAAACTAATAACCCAACCAACAGATGTGATATACAGTGCTCTGTTCGAAGGTGACACGACTCGACTGCTGCCAAAGATAACATCTTTTCCTATCCGACTTTTTAGTTTTTTGGGGGGGGGACTTTTTCAAATATTTTGAAAAGCTTTAAAAAGAATAAAAGTGCTTTATAGTTAAAAATCTAGGAGGATACGAGTGTCAAGGGACAAACAAACTAGTTCCAAGCAACGGAACATACCTATGCTCAATGCAAGGAAACATGTACATGATAGCGACACTCGGGGGAAAGTCTCCTCCCGATAAAAATGGGGAATAAAGCTGCAAAATATATATAAGAAGGCTCTGCTTGGCTAGACATGAGACAAGCTTGGGCTATATGGTTGATAATCAAAGTCAGGGAAGCCGACGTAAGGCTCAATAAGGCAAGAAAAACTCATGATAATGAAATTACAACTTGACATATACAAGGGACACCCAGGGAAATGGACAGCATAAAGTTCAAGGGGAGTATGAATCTCTTGCTCAAATTCATGGCAGTACTATACAAAGGACTCCCACACCCTAAAGGAGAAATGTCGGCATGGGCACCAAATGCAAAACAGGATCTAACTAGGGTACCCATGTATGGGAAAGCTCTACCATTCAGAACATGTCACTTCTAAAACAGAAAGAAGGTTCTGTGACAAGATGGAATGGGTTCGTGCCTAAGGTTAAGCTGAAGCAGTCATAAGGTTATGCAAAGTGCAAACAGATGTGAAACCTAACCTAAATTCTAGTTTAGACATAATACCTGAAATAGGCACGAATGGGTGAAAGCCACGATCAAACCGCACTCAAAATGGGCTCCAACAAAATCAAAAATTAGTTCAAACGGTCCAAAACGGTTAGAAATGGTAAAAAACTATATAAAGTGGGTAAAAATTTCAAAAATTTTCTATAAATAATGAAAATTTTAAAAAATTTCATACCATTTGAATTTTTTATCCAACATGGTGCATTTGAGCTCAGAACTTCCGAAGCGAATTCCGGAAGCATCGTCCAGCGAAAACCCTCCACGTTTGATCCAGGTAGAATCTCATGCCCCTCTCTTTCATTTTGATGAAAATTTTTTAAATTTTCATGGTCAATTTAATTTTTTGAGCCATCCCAACTTGGGCGTTTTGGCCCACACGGAAATCAGGTTTTTTTTCAGCGTATAGGGCTCGCCATACACAAAAAATGCACTGAAACTCGCGTACATACGCGGTTGTTTTGCAAACATTCGCGTACAGGGTCGCGAACAAGGTTTTAATGGGCAAATCATGATCAAAAAATTGGTTTTTTTTGCAGGATGGTACTAGAGTGGAGAGAGAGAGAGTGATGGTGATGTTGAGGAAGCGGTTCAAGCTAATCTCATGGCTCAACAAGCATTACAGGCATGTGGCTTATACAAGTTTTGGTGTCTTGGCAGCCTAAGGGAAAACCAAGACTACTCCAGCTGTTGGTAAACTATTGGGATCCAGAGTTTGAAACATTTCAGATAGATGGGATGTCGCTCAGCATTGAGGTTGAGGACATATATTTCATCATAGGTTTGTCCCGATCAAGGGAGGTGGTGAACCTCTGATCTTGTGGGCCACGAGGCGGGTTGACCATAGATGAGTACATAGTAGTGTATTGCTTTCTGGATATGGAGAAGGTTGGGAGTCAAATCCCAACAAATTCTATTCAGATTCTGGGGTTGAAAGACATACTTTTGGCACTAGGCAAGATTGCAGGTTTGGATTCACTCCACCAGGCCTCATGGCCAATGATGTTCTATGCGGTAGAGTGTATGCGACCTACAATATATGACTGGAGTACTATGCTGCTGGGCAACATGAAACAACAGCTCAGTGACTGCAAGATGGCTAGAGTGCGAAACTTTGAGTTTGGCAACATACTGAGCACATTTTTCTTTGAGCGGGTGCCAGGGCTAAGCCCTAGAGTAGACATTGCTCCACATGGAGTCCGGGATCCAGCCAAGCGACGCTGGGCTAATTTCATGCACAGAATGGGAGGTGGCAGGGTGGCTAACCCCTACCTAGCAGAGTTTTTTCCATGGTGGCGAAGACAGATCATCGCCATAAACGACTACGCCTATGCAGGGATAGAATTCCGCGGAGACATAGATATATGCCCCTACCACCATGAGCTACTTATGGATACATATGTAAAGAATCCCAAACCCCCTTTTAATTTTTGAATTATTTAATTTTTTGTGTTTTTTGATATATGGACTCAAAAGACATGTTTTTGGTGTGACGAAACATTGTGACAATCTGTCATGTATATGCATATGTAGGACCACGACGGCTAGATGGCTTTCCTCATTATCAACGCAGGGGAAGAGGTGACGATATTATGGGTGCGAATGCGGATCGGACGCTCCAAAGCATCCACACGAACTTTGTTCTTTTGACACATAAAGTACCCATGGCGCAAGTCGAGGACTTTCCTAAGGCCATGCAGCACGAGGTGGTCAGAGTACCACGAGCATGGGTTTGAATATTTCGCCAGCTGGCTAGAGTCGTAGTGTGTTATCTTGATCAACACCCTCCTCCACCTCAGCCTTAGAGACCTGGGTGTATATGTTTTGTATGATCGTGTAGTATGTTTTGGTGGCTTGGAAGCCCCAATTTTGTATATGACACTTATGTATTATGACGTCACTTTTTGAACTTAATGAAAAAACTTTTATGATGATTGATTTTATTTCATTTACATGTGTGTAAAATGTGTTTGTGATATGCTTATGGTCTGTGAAACAAATGCCAATCTAACACATAGTTAACATATGAGTCAGCAACTTGATTAAAAATTCTTAGAACATGAATGTGTGTTATACTCTCAAATTGTCGTTCTAGCAATCTAACACGTAAGAATCTTCGTAATAATGTCGGATCCCAAATGTGATACAAGCTATTAAGCTATGAAACCACTAATTGTGAATCAATACATACCTCAAGAGAATGAACACCATGTGAAATGGCATCACGCAATAACTCAATGACAGCACTATATTTGGCAACATTGTTTGAGGAAGGTCGTAAACATACGGCTCCTGAAGACAATACTTGACCTATAGGAGTATAGATCACCCGACTAGCCGAAGCTGATTTTTGAGTGTGGCTGCTAGCATCATCAGCGAATCCTATGTAAACGAAAGTCTCCATCGACATCTGCCATAAGAAATGAAAGTTAATCAACAAACCTGATCACTATAAGAAAACCTAACTATGCAATGCAAAACTGTACAATAATATACAAAAATCATCCCTGGCTGAAAATCATGCATAGTATTTTTTGAGATAGAGCCCATTTCTAGGCTTCGCCAAGGTTGTCCCTTCATAATAAACTAGCTCATAGGCGCCGTCCTCTAAGACCCGTTTAACCACGTAAGGACAATGCCACATGGGATTAAATTTTCCTGCCCCCAAGGTTTCTTTAGCTTGATCCCACAAAAGGACCAAGTCACCTTCACTAAACTTCCTTGGACGGACATACTTATCATATTGGTCCTTAACGCAATGCTTGTTAACCTCTATAACCACTAAGGAATCTCGGTGTTGCTCATCAAGCTGCTCTAAGTGGACCAAACGCTCTTCCAATGCGGAAGTGTCTGGTAAAAGCTCCATAGCTAGCTTCAGAGAAGGGACTTCGCATTCAACCGGCAATACTAACTCCACCCCATGCACAAGCTGATAGGGAGAAAAACCGGTGGTAATCTTAACCACGGTTCTATAGGCCCACAAAGTAGGATACAACATGATATGCCAATTATTCTTTCTTTGTGTAATGGTTCGTTGGATAATAGACTTGAGTGACTTGTTCACTGCTTCAACCTGTCCATTCGCTTGAGGGTAATAAGAAGAGGAGTGCTCTTCCTTATACCCTAACTTGGAAGCCAACTCTTTCATCATTTTGTTCTGAAAGTGCCTACCATGGTCAGTGAAAAGCTCTTTCGGAATACCGAACCGGGATATAATCTGGTTGAAAATGAAATGCACGGTTGTCTCACCATCGGATTTAACTGTGGGCATAGCCTATGCCCATTTCGTGAAGTAATCGACAGCCACAATAATATGATGATGCCCCCCATTCGAAGTTGGGTTGCAATCCATAAAATCAAGCCCCCACTTGGTGAAGGGATCGGCAGTGATGATAGGATGCAACAGGGATGGATGTGAGCGCATATTACATGCAAACATCGGGCAAGGGTGGCACTTCTTGACATCATTAACGCAATCTTTGAAGATAGACGGCCAAAAATAACCTGCTCTCAAGATTTTTTGGGCTGTAGAAATCCCATATAAATGACCACCACACGCCCCTCCATGGAAATCATTAAGCACAACCTCAGCCTCATCATGTGTTAAACAACGACATAAAATGGAACCAACCCCACAGTGGTACAAAGTGTTATCCACTATGAGGTAGTTCTTTGGTATGTGACGTAATCGTCGCCGCTCATCCCGTGAGAGGTGAGTAGGGACCTTCAATGTTTGCAAATACACAATAATATCCTTGTACCAAGAGACCGCAGTTGAGATGAGAAATATATGCTCATCAACAAAAGAAT
Source organism: Pseudotsuga menziesii (assembly GCA_001517045.1). NCBI lineage: Eukaryota > Viridiplantae > Streptophyta > Pinopsida > Pinales > Pinaceae > Pseudotsuga > Pseudotsuga menziesii. Next base: position 756,326 of record LPNX010247186.1, read on the forward strand.
CCTCATAAACCTCCTCTTCCTCCAAGCTTGGAAAATATGATATGAGCTCTGCAAAGATTAACGATTTCTTCGATTTCGCCGAAATGAATTCAAAATCAAACTCTTGCAAAATCACAATCCATTTATTATATTTTCCCCCAATCATCCTTCTAGTGAGACCGAACTGAAATGGATTGATATGAGCTACGATCAAATTTTGGCGAAGGAGAATGTAATGTCTCAAACGCTGAACCGCATGAATGGTGGCTAAGGCTAGCTTCTCCACATGGGAATAGCGAAGTTCTGCATCAATAAGGTTTCGGCTCAAATAATATATGTGCTCATGGAGCTCCTCATCCTCTTGAACCAAAACCATACCAACTGTCTCCTGAGACGAGACCACACAAATCAAGAAGTCGGGGCTATAGTCTGGTGGACAAAGCATGGGGGTCATTGTTAAGGCTCACTTAAGAGCATCGAAAGACACCTAGGCTCACTCATCCCAGTAAAAAGGGGTGTCCTTCTTCAACATACGCATAAAGCCTTTATTCAAGTTAGCAAAATTAACCACGAACCTTCGCAAGAAGTTCGCCATACCTTGTAAACATTGAAGGTGTCGAATACTACGCGGGGGAGACAATTGAAGTATTGCCTCAACCTTCAAGGGATCGACTCTAATACCCTCATTGGATATGATGAATCCTAGTAAACGACCAACTATCATGTAAAAGATGCACTTATGAGGATTTAAACAAACTTGATAATGGCAGCATCTTTCAAACACTAATCTCAAATTATATAAGGATGACACACTCTCAAATGAGAATGAGCAGCGAGATCATCCAAATATACTTTGATAATCGTTTTAATATTGTGAAAGATTAAGGTCATGGCCCGCTGAAGTGTAGCTACGGCATTTTTAAGGTTGAAGGGCATCTTCTGATATGCAAAAGTACCCCAAGGACAAATAAATGCGGTCTTGTGTTGATCCTTAGGCTTCACTTGAATCAGATTATATTCAGAAAAGCCATCCATAAAAGAAAATACCTCACTTCCCGCACACTCATCCAAAATTTGGTCGATAAATGGTGTGGGGAAATTGTCCTTAGGACAGGCTCGATTTAAGTCACGGAAATCAGTGCATATTCAGATCGCTCACTGCTTCTTATCCACTGAAACGGGATTTGAAACCCACTCCGTCAAGGGAACAGGATAGATAAAACCAGCTTTAAGCAGTTTTTCTATCTCAGCTTTAATGGCGGGTGCTTTTCTAGGATTCACGAGACGCAAACATTGTTGAACCGGTTTTGCATCTAGATAGGTCTTGATTTCATGTTCGACAATACAAGGGTCTATATCTGGAATTTCTTTGTACGAACAAGCAAAAATGTCACGAAACTCTTTAAACAAGTCGGTATACTCTTTCATCTCATCGGGGGAACAACCCACCCCAATGTAGACATTCTCAATCTTACCAGGATCACGAGAAATATTGATAGGAATCGTTGGTGACAAGTTAGCCATGTTCCCATTAGCCATCTGACCAAGAGAGCTTAATGGGACCACGGGGCTACCAATTTTCTCCCTAAGAATCTCCCTAAAGTCATCACACTCCAAATGATCTATCTTGGGAGGGAAATATGATCGACGGTGCAACTCTTCACAAGGTTTCTCAACCCCCGACATTGCCTCAAGAATAGCTTCATCTTACAGAAAAACATCATCAAGGCAATAATGAGAGTGATATGACTCTACTGCCCAAGTAGGCAGCACATAAGGGTCCTCCTCCTCCGTATGCGAAGAGGAAGGACTAGGATTTGCAACATGATCAAGATTCGCTTGATACGCCACCATTGTTCCAGCCAACGACACGTCTATCTCGACAGGCACACTCAAAGTACTCAGTGAAGGAAGAATCCAAGGATCTTCCATATGAGTAGTGCAAAAAGATATCGAATTCGACGAGGATGACGCCCCACCAAGACTAGACCCAATCATAAGAATGGGCGTAGGACAACTAAAGGTTCCCATAAGAGAAGGATACATACCTACACCCACATTCTCAGTTTTCAGCTCAGAATGATCGATAATCGGGATAGAGGCTCCCGATGATGCATTGACACTCAGATTATGGAATGACTTTTGATCAATAGTAACAATATTCCCATTAAATGGAAAGCATACCACTCAAAATAGGGAAGAAGCTACGGTTTGCATACTGTACATCCAATTCCTACCCAACAAAAGATTGTAGTCAAGGGGCGCATCAACCACCTCAACCTCGATCGCGACGGTCTTCCCTCCCAATTATATCTCTAGAGAAGGAAGTATACCGTGTAGCCGAAACGATCTACCATCGAAAGTCGTCAACATGTTGGCAGATTGAGACAACGTGGGAGAACCTAAGCCCTTCCAACAAGACAAAGACATCATGAAAGCAACAACACCTTCATCAATAACAGTATGCATGATGGTGTTGCTAAGACACTCTACATGAATCAAAAGAGACACGTAGTAAGGCAAGCGAGGTAGTACTCCCATGGTTTCAAATTTGATAATGGAAGAAGAGATGTCGTCACTAACCCCAAGAGCAAGGATTTCCTCTGCGGAGGACAAGTCTGAAGCACTTCTAACACGGACATCGCACAAGGAGTCTGGCCCAAATCCTTAACAACTGAATAGTTATGGGCAGCTCGGGCATTAGGATTGTGCCCCGAACACTTCAAGACTCCCTTAGGACTACAAGGTGGAGCTTCAGGTTTATCCATGGGCTTTTCAATTTGGAAAGGGCTCTCGGGTGGGGAAGGTTCTTTCCCAAGGTCTAGTTGTGACGAACCATAATATTTTGCACGAGTCACAACTTTGGTAGCTCTCACCATGTTGATGCAACCGTGACCACTAGTGGCCTCCAGCGGGTTTTGAGTTCCACCATATGCACAACCAGGATCAACGGTCCTTGAGTTCATATTTTGATTATTAGGCAAAGGATTAGTAAACACAGTTGGGCCCTATGCTATGAACTTTGAGGCATCCTCCATACGAGGGCACACGTGAGTGAGGTGATCGTCCTTACACAACTTATAAGGAAACTTCACCCTACGTTTAGACTGCTTGTCCCCCTCGGCATTATTCGTGTTCTTGTCATTATTATTAGAATTTTTCATTTTTATTCCCACAATTACGATTATTTTTCCTTTTTTTTTATTCCTTCCAGGTTGTTGGTTTCCTTTTGGGTTCGACATTTGCACAGAGAGTACACTCGCCGATTGGGTAGGTTAAGATGAAGTCGTAGTTTGTCCTGGCGCAGGATGGTTAATCGATAATTGGCTCACTTGTTCTGTAACCGAGTCCGCAGGTTTGGTACTTGTGGAGCCAACAATACCATTGACATGTGGCCTAGGTTTGATCTTGGGGTTGAAATTGGATCTTGGATCATTTGGGATAATCTCATACAAAATTCTAGACTGAGCATAGATCAAATCCAACTCTTGAGCCCTAAAGATAGCTTGCTCTTCGTTTTTGAACTCCGGATGTAGAAACATCCTTCGCAATGTAAGGTAACAATGACTTGAGGAACCATTCAAGAAGAAACTATGGTGGTATAAAGGCTTTAATTAATCGTTTTCGTCTACGCCACTCTTGAATATGATCTGAAATGTGCGTGGCTTTGTCTTGCCGGAAGGTCGACAAGAGTTCGGTACCGACGTCATAATGTACGGGTAGCTGGAAATGATTAAGGAAAGTCATGGCAAGGTCATCAAACATAGAATAAGCCCCCTCGGTAACTCTAGATACCATTTCATCGTAGGACCCGTGAAGGTGCGTTGAAATAGACTCAAATGGATGGAATCATCGTGTAAGGAATTGGAAGAGCACCAAAGGTGGAAAGTGGTGACATGCTCACCAGGATGTTCACCAGCCTTACCTTCGAACTTGGGAATGTCCAAAGGAAGCTTGGTAGGGACTGCTGGCTATGCTGGATTATGAGACACGGGATCATTCATCAATCTCGACCAAGTCATGTAAGTTCAATGTCACAAGGAAAGGGAGCCTAGGTTGAGTCGGTCGATGCCACGCTCCCTGGTAGTGTTGATTCATGTAAAGTTGATTGCTATAAATACCATGGCCTTGGCCATAATAGCCTCCTCCCATTTGACCCATGAAGGGATGCATGGAAGCATTGTGATGTGGAGTACCTTGATTATAAGGTTCTACAAAGCCATAATTAGAAGAGTAACCAGGTTGTTGATACCCGTACCCATACGGTTAATAGTTTTGTCCATACTACGGTCCATAAGAATGTCCATGGGAAGATCCATAAGGTGTTCCATGGGATGTTCCATGATACTATCCATAGTTAGGTATATGGGAAGCTCCATGAGCTAGAACATGAGACGATCCAGAAACAGGTACATGACATGCTGACACAACAGGAGGCACTCGGCTCTGTGATATTACCGTGTTAGCAGTCACATAATGAACATGGCTAGTAGCAATATTCCGGCCCTAAGGCCCATGTGAGTTAGGGGGAGGATGGGTCGTTAAAAAAGCATTCGAAGAAATGGGGTAGGAAGACGATGGGACATGTGAAGGAATGTAAGTGGTGTTCCCAATGTTCACACGTCTCGGTTCTGGTATCCGAATAGGGTTACTAACACTAGGTCTAGTATGAGTATGTGAAGATGCCTCCACCACAGGGATAGAAGGTGCAATGTGACTAGTGCCCCCAAACCTCTCTGCATGGAAAGGAATGGGAGTGCCCACAGGTGTAGTGCCAGGGTCAACTTTTGACTCGGCATGATATGTCGAATCGGGCTCGGGGATATTAGGCATGCCATATCTAATCTTACTAGTGCTTGTGGGTTCATTGTGAGTCTCGTCGCCTGGAAACCAATATCGGTGACCTGTGAATAAGGCATCATAAGCAAACCATGAAGGATGCTCGTGTGGTGGATCATATGTGCTAGTAGGATCTTCCTCCCCAACCTCGTGAGTTGGAGAGGACATCTCTAGAATCTCATCCTCATGATCTCCCGTGGTGTGTGAATCAAAGTGAGAAGTAGTCCTCCCGGACAATCTGGTTTCCTCTCGCAAAGGAGGAGGAGACGTGGAAGGCAGAAGTCCTGCTAAACGACAAGAACGGGGAGGTGCCGCGCCCGAATCCACAATGACTCAATGAAAATAAAATACTCAATGTAATTACGCAACCCTAGGAAAACTTGCGTGCACAAAGCATACACCTAAAAAATGTAAAGCCAAATCACAAGCAAACTAAGGGTAGGATATGTGAGCTCCCGAATAAAGCAGGTGTGTCTCTCCTAGGAGAGGCTTGAGACTCCCATACACAACAAGCGGAGGTTCGTAACCAATTATAGTGGCCCTCATCTTCAACGCATATAGTGATTGTGCTACCTGACCCCTACCTGGCCAAGACACCTGCAGAATAATCTCTGCAAATACCCCCTCGATAACCTAGGTAAGGCAACTAAGGTCTCCTCAATATAACCAATGCTCACGTGGACAATCGCAGGCGGGATTGACCGTATGGGAAAGGTAACAAAGCCCGAAGCCTCAAAGCACAACTGGTACCCCACGGGTGTACCAGCCAATACCTCAAAGGCCCCTAGATACGAATAAATCCTGGAAATATCTAAGGTGATAATCAATCACAATAGGGGTCATCCCAATCGTAATTACTCACACTGCCTCGTGCTTAAGTCCCTTGTAAGAGGAGGATCCTGAGAAACACTAATTATAATAAGGGTTTCACACTCTCACCTGAACAGACACCTAATTGTTTTGTTTAGTGGTCTTGGAGAATTAACTTACAATGAACTATTCCAAGACCCTAAAACCTAATATTGTTGATGCACCCTAGAAAAGAAAAGAGTGTAATTCATTTTATTATGCGTTGATTTTAATTGGTTTTATTACTCAAAGGGTAAATGCACGTGCAAGTAATGAATTTATGACGCAACAAGAAGTAAAATGCACACCTAACAATCATTGCAAATGCACTGTGTCGAATGAAAAACAGGGTATGCTACTACCCGAAGTGAAATTTTTTTCCTTCAAATGTATATGCAATCATTCCTATATGAAAATCTGACTATAATTCACCAAGCAAACCTAATGCAAGTACCATGCTAATGCAAAATGCAAACAATGCATAACTATGCAAAAAGCAAAATGTTTTTGTATTTTTGAATTAAATGAAATATAAAAGCAAAAAGATGACTCTACAACCCTCAGACTCTGCAACCACTCACAAACAGCAGCCAAGCAAAGCACCAAGGTAAAAGAGACCTAATGCACTAATCTCAAAACAAAAAGTAGAAAATGAAATGAAAAGAACATTTTCAAAAATCAAACCAAAAGAAGTCTTTGGTCAGAAACAGGGGTGTATACAGACTCCAGAAGCATCCAAGAAGACTCAACAACCATCCAAACTCACCATACAACACTTAATCTTCCCAAAAAAACAAAAAATCAAGGCATACGCGACTGTTAACAGTAAACCTGCGTACATATGTGATTATTCAAGGAAAACCCACATGTATACGTGACTGTGAAAGCTAAACCCACGTACAGGAAGAAAAAGAGAAAAAAATAAGGTAAACAGACAAGCTGAGTCCAAATTTACTCCTACAGGACACTACTGGGCAAACATGCCCCTAGACTCGACACAGAAACAGAGAAATGAGAGCAATTCAAGGGGGCAATTGAGATGATATTATGATATCATATGCCATATTTGCAGTAACCACACCGATTTTTGTGTTGTGCATCCAAAGAAGAGAGTCACCTGGTGAGCTAAGTCTAATGCCACTATGTTGTAATACATAAACATAATCAAACCATTGCTTCTTCCAAATACCTCCAAGCTTTAAACCATCAGCAGAGTACCAATAATCCTGGCTAACAGTCCCATAATCCAAGTCATGTGCCTGTGCAAGTGATGAAATGCCAAGATCCTTGAGATAACTATGAGGTCATTTAGAATTATATAAGGTGCACATAAACCGATAATGGGATCACTTCCCAATTTGATGCTCAAACTGTTTCCAACTTGCCAGTCAAGTTGACAGGTGATCCAGGACAATGATCCGATAAACCCATTCCAAAAGTAAGAAGTTTCGACAATATGGAAGTGTTGAGAGCGTAACCAGACCTCAACAAAACAATTTTTGAGGTATTTGAGAGAAATAATCTGACTCCGGATACCCTTACCAAATAGAATTGACCACTGGATTTTTAGTCTGAGAGCAACCACGAACCAATCAAGATGTTTAATATTCCAGCCACCAAAGGCATATGGAGCAGCTAAGATGTGCCAGTCAACAAGATGAGATTTCTACTTACCATCAAAACTTCCCCAAAGGAAGGAATATATGCATCGCCTCAGAATATTTAAAATGGTTTTGGGGATACGAGCAAGATCCAACCAATAAACAGCCAGGCTAGAGAGAATCGATCTAATGAGGATCACTCTACCACAAAGCAACAAAATCCTGCAAGTCCAATTGTTGATTCATTTTTCAAACTTAGTGACTAATCAGAGCCAATCAGTCGTTCTATACCCTAGGGGTTTGAGATGACAGCTCAGATACTTAAATCCCGTGGAAATTGGAGCCATTTTAAAAGGAAGCAAGGCAGATATGTGCAATCTAATCTCCCCATCAACATCATTAAATAAAAAGGGGGACTTTTCAAGACTGACACTCATACCAGTAGCAGAGAAAAAAATATCAAGTGCTTCCTTGTAGGCGATCCATTCATCCACAATACCGAGACAAAATAAGATAACATCATTAACAAACAAGAGGTGTGTAATAGCAAAGCTGGGAGAAAGCTGAATCCCCTTGATTTTACCCTTTTTCTAAGCATATGTTATAATTAGACTAAGGCTTTCAATGACCAAAATGAAAAGGAGAGGTAACAAAGGACATCCCTGTCGAATCCCCTGAGAGGATGGAAAGAAACTGGAGGAAGTCCCATTTACCAGAACAACAAAGTTAGAAGAGCACACACATCCCATGAGCCAATTTACCCCATCCATAGGTATACCAATTTGCAACACTACAAGTCTCAGAAAAGCCCAGTTGACCCGATCAAAGGCTTTTAAAAGATAAGAAGAATTCAACAGGCCAACCATCAAGGCCAGGGCTTTTATCTTTCTTAAAGCCCTTCAGTGCAGATTCAACTTCAGAAAGAGTGATAGGTGCCAGGAAGCAATCCTTTTCATATTCCTAAACATATGATGGGAAGAAACTAATTACCTTAAGGTGATCCCCAATGTTGGTTTTTCCATCATCCTTGAAGAGTTCAGAAAAATGTTGTTCCCCCAATTGTTTAAGAGGTGTATCAGTCAAAATCAAGTGTCCCTCGTGATCACTGAGAGCCCAGATAGCCTTAGAGTTTCTCCTGGTTGAGGCATAAGAATGGAAAACCTTAGTATTGCCATCTCCCTCACAAATCCACAATGCTCTACTTTTAAGTTTCAATGTCAAAATCTCCGATGAAAGGAAGCAATCCTTTTTTACTTTGAGGTCAGCCAGTCTATGACAATCAGAGTCAGAGAGAATACCAGAGGACTTCTGAAGGAGACATCCAATTTCAGAGTCAATGTCCATCATCTCCAGTTTCCTCAAACGATTTTTATTTTGCTCCCAAGATTTCACAGTTCCTTAAATTTGTTTGAGTTTGTGTGAAAGGATCTCAAGGTGGTCATAAGGTCGAAGGTGGGTATCAGCAATCCAGGAAGAATTGACAAGTGAGGAAAAATCATCTTCCAGGAGCCAGGCCCTATTGAACTTGAAAGGATAGCAATAGTATGTGTCCTGAGGGCCCCATTCTAAGCAAACAGTAAAGTGATATGAGATCTTAGATGGAGTAGCCCAGGAGCGATATCAAGACATGTTAGGGAGGAGTTATTCAGAGATAAAAAAACAACCAAGTATTTTACTAATACATCCTAACCAAAGAGACCATTTCTCCAATTGGGACTAGGAGAGCACAAGTTAAGGTCAATCAGATTGCTGTGACAAAGAAGCTAGGAGAAAAAATGTGAAAGTGGATTAGGTCTAGCTTTAGTGCCCCAAATCTTAGAAGAAGAGAGTGTGAAATTCAAGTCTCTAGCAAGGATAAGATTAGGCAAATTAAACCACCAATATTGAAAATTTCCCAGGAATCAGTTCTATGAGAATAGGGACCATAACAGTTGATGATAGAGAAGGATTCATTTATGCCCTTGAAGTTGGATTTGAGCAATATACTAGCAAAGGAAGTGAAATCTTCGCAACGAATCAGAAGAGGGTTCCAGCCCGAAAGAAGACCACTAGAAAGACCAATGGTATTAATAGCACAAAATTCCCAACCAGGTTTGAGCTTGGAGAACAAAGTGAGAGCTTGGAAGAAACTACACATAGTTTCTTGAATGAAAATCATGTAAGGTTTTAAGGTAGAAAATAAAGAGCTGAGGGTTTTTTGATTGGAAATCCCCCCCAAAACCTCGAATGTTCATGGAAAGCATCTTCATGGGGAAACAGTCTCTTCAGGTGTCGAGGCTCTAAGTACCTGTGAGGAAAAGTCATGTGCGTTCCATGGTGATATATATGTCGCCTTAAGCTGAACAAATAGGGGAGTATAGAGGCCAGAAGCTCCAGGATCTGTAAGGGTAGAAATGGTATTGGCCTTTCGAGATTTTCAAATGGTAACATTCTCGAAGCGAATAGAATCAAGAGGCAGGGTGGAAGGTGAAATAGGAGATTTATCAGTGAAAATGGAGAGGGATTTTAGGAGGGTGGGGTAAATGAACAGAAGGGAATCCCTGGGACTAGAAGGAGAGGGAGCAGAGTGTGGATGATTAGAGGAAGGAGAAGGTAGAGAGGTGTTAGATGAAGAGGTACGAAGGGAAGGGAAATTTTAAGTGGTAAAGGAAGGAGGTCCATCTGAGGATGAGGGGAGAGGAGGTAGTGAAAGGGAGGGTAAATGTAAGGGAGAATGTTCCTGAGGGTGACGAGTCTCCAAGGAGTGGTGGGCAATGGAAGAGACCTCCGAATTGCTAGGTCGAGAGAGGCGAGCACAAGTTTCCACATCTTTAATAAATAGATTTCTCCTTTCATAAGGTTGGTGTAGGGAGTGGGGGAGCAGGAGACATAAGGTTCCTCGTGAAAAGGTGAGTAAATATCAGCAGTGCAAGGTGGATTTTCGGGAAGCCCAAGCGAGGAAAGGGAACTATGTTCAAAACCATAGGAGATCAATGTACCATGGAGGAGTAGGGTACATGCATTTCAGAGGTGTCCAATATTATGACAATAATTGCACCTAAAAGGCATATTAAGGTAATCGAGCCTCTGGTTGATGATGAGGTCACCACACATAATATCAATATCAGCCAGTAAACCTTTGGAAACATCAAGTTCCACAAGGACCTTGGCCATGCAATTGTAAAAAATGAGGTGAAAATCTTGTTCCAGGGAAACTAAGCGACCAAGAGAGTTTGCCAAGCTAGTGAGAAAATCCTTATTCCAAATGGGGAAGGGAAGGGATGACAGGAGGACCCAGAGATGACGTTTAATAACCCTTTCCCAGAGCGGGTCAAAACCCGAGTGCTAACAACTCAGAACCAAGCAGCCTTTTTGAATTGTCCATAGAGAATTCAATATTCTGGTAGCATCCTTTTCCTCAATAAAAACAAAGACAAACCACTTGTTGGCTAAAGGGCTTATAGTAGGAACATAATTTATAGGGGGCTTTGAATGTAAGGTTGCCCAATCAATCCACTCGTCCTTCGATAGAGAGCAATATTCCAGTCTACCAATGATGCGCTTGTAAAAAATGAGGTGAAAATCCTATTCCAGGGCAACAAAGCGACCAAGAGAGTTTGCCAAGCCAATGAGAAAATCCTTATTCCAAATGGGGAAGGGAAGGGATGGTAGGAGGACCCAGAGATGACGTTTAATAACCCTTTCTCGGAGCGGGTTGAAACCCGAGTGCGAACGACTCAGAACCAAGCAGCCTTTTTGAATTGTCGAGAGAGAATTCAGTATTTTGGTTGCATCATTTTCCTCAATAAAAACAAAGACAGGCCACTTGTTGGCTAAAAGGCTTATAGTAGGAACATAATTTATAAGGGGCTTCGAATGTAAGGTTGCCCAATCAATCCACTCATCCTTCGATAGAGAGCAATATTCCAGTCTACCGATGAGGGCTCTACAACAGAGCGCCTCGACCTTGTTATGGTAAACATCCCTGCCTATGACATACTGTCTCTTTAAGTTGAGGGCCTTGATAGACTTAGTTTTTCGACAAGAGTGAAAGGTAGACTGATTCCGAGAAGGATGGACAACCGCTTCGCCAATACCACCTGTCGTAGACATGTTAAGTCTGTACAGAATAAACCCAAAAAAAGGGAGCCCGAGAAGAGTGAAACAAGACGAACAGTGGCCAAGAATAAGTCAAAAAGTGGATGGCCGTGAGCCTAGAGACCCCTGTTAGGGTATTACTCGAAAACCCTAGTTAGGGTTTTACCACAAGTAAAGAAAAGAAGCAGCAGGGGGACAAATAGAAAGTCAAGTAAGCAGATAGAGACCAAAAAACCTAATAGAAGCCCTAGGAGCCTGAACAAAAGAGAGAAAAAACTAAAAAATTCCCACTTATTTTTACATGGTTGGTACTAACCCTTAGGTTAAGGAGGGTGGAATCCATGTGGGGCGTGTCATCATCCAAGAGGTGGAAGGCCTTAATAAAATAACAAACGCCCCAATACCCAGATCAGAAAATAAAAAACAGTCAAGTAACAATGAGAGAAAATGTACCTTAATATCTGGGTCTATCGCGAAGGTCTTCAGATCACGAAAACCACAACAAACCCAACCAAAAGTCACAGAACTTCATGTGATGTGCCAGTCGACAGTGGAAAGCGACTATCCACATAAAGGTGACGAAGAAGAAGAACGTCACGCCTCCGCAAAGTGTGTAAGTTGACCATGCAGAAAGCCAAATCGTCGTCAAAGGTGACAGATTGCCACATATAACAACAGCTAAAGAAGGAAAAAGGGGATGACTGCAACATTCCAAAGGGTGGGATATCGAGCACTAACAAGGATACAATAATCGAGTGGATATGATGAGGCTAAGAGCTACCATAGCCTGAAGCGTTGCGAAGCCCATCTCTAGAGCTGAAACCCTAGCAAACTCATCAATATTCCTCGGATTCTCCCAGGCTTTAAGTACATCACATGATGGGGTATATCGGCCCCCTACGACTCTATAACATTAGTACCTTTCATATATGATTTTCACGTAGATGCCTCAAATCTAGTCATCGAGGAAATGCATTTTAATTTCAATAGAATCAAATCATTATGTCGCAAGATTTTCCATCTTTACTACACGCATATCCCCGATCTTTAGGACACCTCTTCACATGGGATCATGTATTATAAATAAATGTTATGTAGAACTTCTATATAGACAGTTTATAAAGTAATATATAAGTATTTCAAAATGGAGAACAAAGCATTCGAGATTTTTATATGGGATCACATATTGTAAATAAATGCTATGTACAACACGTTATTTTAAAATGGAGAATAAAGTATTCGAAATTTGTGTCACTCATCCGAAGGGTGGTCTCATGCAACATATCACTTATATGTTAAATAATTATCCTTTACTATATCTATAATTATTAAAAATTTGACCAAGTATGGGACTTAAAAGCTAATCATACCAAGGTTGACACTAATTTTTACCTACAAATTGATTGAAACATAAGGTGGTTGTATGAACATAGATATATTTAGATAAGTAAAATATGTACCTACCTCGTTGTTTGGTAATATTGATTGTCGATGGAGATTTTTATTATAATGGGATAGTGTGAGGGCTTTCAACTTCAATCCAATCCTCTTAACTTTTTTTTTCAAATGAAAGCAAAGGTTTATTTCTTCGAAGGGTAACGTTTCCATTGATATTATATTAACTTTAATTTATGGATTACCAACATATGTTAAATAGTAATCACTTTCATGAAATTATAGCAAATAAATAAATTATAAAATTTATGATTATAATTTATGTATTTTATGAAGATATTTGTATAAATTAAATTATTGAACTAGTAGTAATAATGTATTTCAATATAAAGGTTACATGGAAATATTCATAGAATTCAAATGATCAAGCTTATAGTAATAATATATTTTTATAAAAGGGTTTTACAAATCTAAGAGAAGAGTATTAATAATGAGATATATTGATTTTGTGATATTTTGAAATAGCTTTTATGATTGTAGATTTGTTTTCATATTTCAAACTTATTGTAAGAATCAATAGACAACAACATGTGTGTTTCAATAAGTTATGATCCTTGTGCTAATAAGGGTATCTATAGAGGTAATAATCCTCCTGTTGACACAATGGTTGATTAGATACATGGTTTACTTAACCTTCCCCTGCCTCCTCCGTATGGCTTATGTGTCTACATGTGTGAATAATGACACTATGCGCACCTATCTTGTGTCGTCTTGTGATAATTTCCATGGCTACAAGGGCTCGTTTATGCCTACCCCACATTGGTAGTGAGAATGAATCCACGGAAATATATAAACCCCGATATGTCATGATCACTATGTTAATGGGGATGCATTCACAAAGTTAGTGCCCCCCCTACTAACACAATGGTTGATTAATTGCAGTGTGATTATGCTTTCTTACTTTTTGTTCCCCTTGCTCCTTTGTGTGTCATGTGTGTGTGAATAATCATATCAATAATAACAATGAGATACACATATCTCGTGGTGTTTTGGTATTGTCTTTCTTTCCTTTCATTTTTTTTTATGTGGTTCATAGCCCTGAAAGATAGTGTTCACTTTGTCCACTGCAATAATTCTTAGGGGGCCCACCTAAAGAGGCCTCACCATGTTGGCTCAAGGTTTGGGAGCCTAACCCTGAAGGACCCAAAGAATTGAACCTCCGACCTTGACTACTTCGGTCTTAGACAAGCACCAACCAACTGAGCTAATCTTTGGGGCTCTTTTCATTCTTATTAACACATATTTTGGAAAGTATCCTATTATCTACGATGATTCTTCATGTGTCCACTACTAATGATTAGTTTTTTCTTTCAAATGTTCACTACCATGATGATTGAGACATAATTATTTGGTATACATGTTAGATGGTTATTTAAGGGACGCTCATCATTATCCCCACGGTTCTCGTTTTCATTATTTGATTTAACTTGCAAACCTACCAAGAGATTTTATTTCAACACTAGTTGATTTTAAACACATTGCAATGTTTTGGTTAACATAATCATCACTAGGTCGAATCTCGCTAGCTCATTTGGTTAAGGTGTGGGTCTCGTTAAAAAGGCAACCCGAGTTCAATCCCATTATGGGTGAGTTAGTTGGGAGGAGACACCCAAAAATTCCAACCATCATAAGTGTTGGTGTGGCCCAAGCCGGGTACGATCCCTGGGTGACTTTCACAGCTTAGATGCCCCTAGGTTGCGGTTATCTTAGCTAATGGTGGAAATGCACTGGCCCCAAGTGACGAGTGTTTCTTGCAAAAAAAAAGAATAATCATCACTAGGGCCCGACAAACAATGTTTTTTTGTTTGTTCCTATTTTTGTTTCTGTCATCACCCCTATGTCCTATAACTTTGACAATGATATCCTTTTAATAGTATTCACTATTATATAAGTATTGTGGATTTTCTACACAATAAAACCATTATAAGTTTCTTTTATGTCCTAATTATTTTCCCAAAAGTTCAAGCTTTGTAACTAAGAGCTTTGATACGACAACTATAATGTTTACTTGGCACCACAATTCTATGGTAATACTCTAATCTAGCTTTTAAAAAGGGGCACTACATCACATCACAAAATCTTAATCATGTGTATACTATGGCAATAGTAATATGATTTATAGTTATTATGGATATTTCACAAATAACAACAATAAGTTAAAGATGGTTCACGAGGTATGGGAAGTATCAAAATGAAGAAGGATGCTATGACATCAAACTAGGAACATGCACTGCAAAACCAACTTCTAGGTTGGTGGAGATTTTGGTATGGGGTAATATCTTGTAAATCCTATTTGTCTCACAAGTATTAGACGTATAAGGATATTCACAATACACACTCCCAATGAACACATACAATTGGAACAATAATATTAAAGTGGATCAAAATTTCAATCATAAGATATTTCATTATAGTAATAAGACGTACAATTATTATGAACACCATATAGATAATGATAACAAAGAAAAGAAGGCCCACAAAACATGAAATCAAAACTATCAACATTATTGGTACTAAAATGACCACAATACTAACACATTAATTAAAAGACAACCTTTGAATTAGCAAATCAATTTACAAATAATACTTTGTAAAGTATATTATAATCCTTAATAAACACTAAATAAAAAGTCATAATAATAAAATTGCTACATTGATCTTATTCTATCTATCTAAGCAATATATCCATTAATACAACATTTTCTTGAATTTTACAAAATTACAACTTTAAATAAACATTCCAATTTTTTTTCTTTCAAATTTTTAATAATTTGTTACATTTATATTTTATTATTCTTACTTCCAATCATAGATATTACAGATAAACTCATAAAATTTATATAACTTTATTTTCAATAATATACCTTAATAAGCATCTCACAATTAATATTAAATATCATAACCATTAGAACATTATTTGATTCAATTTTACAAAATTACAACTTAAAAAAAATATAAAATTATA
>LPNX010247186.1:774802-796990 GCA_001517045.1 Pseudotsuga menziesii
GCAGAGAGCCTCTCGGCTCAAAAACAAAATAAATGTCGGCCAAGATCCTCGAGATAACTATGAGGTCATTTAGAATTATATAAGGTGCACATAAACCGATAATGGGATCACTTCCCAATTTGATGCTCAAACTGTTTCCAACTTGCCAGCCAAGTTGACAGGTGATCCAGGACAATGATCCGATAAACCCATTCCAAAAGTAAGAAGTTCCGACAACATGGAAGTGTTGAGAGCGTAACCAGACCTCAACAAAACAATTTTTGAGGTATTTGAGAGAAATCATCTGACTCCGGATACCCTTACCAAATAGAACTGACCACTGGATATTTAGTCTGAGAGCAACCACGAACCAATCAAGATGTTTGATATTCCAGCCACCAAAAGCATATGGAGTAGCTAAGATGTGCCAGTCAACAAGATGAGATTTCTACTTACCATCAAAACTTCCCCAAAGGAAGGAATATATGCATCGCCTCAGAATGTTCAAAATGGTTTTGGGGATACAAGCAAGAGCCAACCAATAAACAGCCAGGCTAGAGAGAATCGATCTAATGATGATAACTCTACCACTGAGCAACAAAATCCTGTAAGTCCAATTGTTGATTAATTTTTCAAACTTAGTGAGTAATCAGAGCCAATCAGTCATTCTATACCCTAGGGGTTTGAGATGATAGCTCATATACTTAAATCCCGTGGAAATTGGAGCCATTTTAAAAGGAAGCAAGGCATATATGTGCAATCTAATCTCCTCATCAACATCATTAAGTAAAAAGGAGGACTTTTCAAGACTGACACTCATACCAGTAGTAGAGCAAAAAATATCAAGTGCTTCCTTGTAGGCGATCCATTCATCCACAATACCGAGACCAAATAAGATAACATCATTAACAAACAAGAGGTGCGTAATAGCGAAGCTGGGAGAAATCTGAATCCCCTTGATTTTACCCTTTTCTGAGCATATGTTATAATTAGACTGAGGCTTTCAATGACCAAAATGAAAAGGAGAGGTGACAAAGGACATCCCTGTCGAATCCCCCGAGAGGCTGGAAAGAAACTCGAGGGAGTCCCACTTACCAGAACAACAAAGTTAGAAGAGCACACACATCCCATGAGCGAATTTACCCATCCACAGGTATACCAATTTGCAACTCTACAGGTCTCAAAAAAGCCCAGTTGACCTGATCAAAGGCTTTTACAAGATCAAGTTTGAGAACCATAACCTTAAGATGCTTGGTCTTAATAGAGTGAAGTATCTCATGTGTAATGCCAACAGGCTCAGTGATTAGTCTGCCCTTGAGAAACCCAAATTGCTGGCTTGAAATAGCCTTATCTAAGAAAGGTTTAAGACATAAGGCAACAATTTTGGAGATGACTTTATAGACTAAGTTACAGAGGGATATAGGACGAAAATCAGTGAAGGTGAGGGGTTTTTTCACATTTGGGGATCAATGTGAAGAAGGTAGAATTGATAGAATTAGTTACCATACCTTCTAACCTAGACTGTTCAACAACCTTGAGTAAGTCCCCAGTCACCAGGTCAAAAAAAGATAAGAAGAATTCAACAGGCCAACCATCAGGGCCAGGGCTTTTATCTTTCTTGAAGCCCTTCAGTGTAGATTCAACTTCAGAAAGAGTGATAGGCGCGAGGAAGCAATCCTTTTCATATTCCTAAACATATGATGGGAAGAAACTAATTACCTTAAGTTGATCCCTAATGTTGTTTTTTCCATCATCCTTGAAGAGTTTAGAAAAATGTTGGCCCCCCCAATTGTTTAAGAGGTGTATCAGTCGAAATCAAGTGTCCCTCGTGATCACTGAGAGCCCAGATAGCCTTAGAGTTTCTCCTGGTTGAGGCATAAGAATGGAAAACCTTAGTATTGCCATCTCCCTTACAAATCCACGATGCTCTACTTTTAAGTTTCAATGTCAAAATCTCCTGTGAAAGGAAGCAATCATTTTTTGCTTTGAGGTCAGCCAGTCTATGACAATTAGAGTTAGAGAGAATACTAGAGGACTTCTGAAGGAGACATCCAATTTCAGAGTCAATGTCCATCATCTCCAGTTTCCTCAAACGCTTTTTATTTTGCTCACAAGATTTCACAGTTCCTTAAAGTTTTTTGAGTTTGTGTGAAAGGATCTCAAGGTGGTCACAAGGTCGAAGGCGGGTGTCAGAAATCCAGGAAGAATTGACAAGTGAGACAAAATCATCTTCCAGGAGCCAGGCCCTATTGAACTTGAAAGGATAGCAACAGTATGTGTCCCAAGGGCCCCATTCTAAGCAAACATTAAAGTGATATGAGATCTTAGATGGAGTAGCCCAGGAGCGATAGCAAGACATGTTAGGGAGGATTTATTCAGAGATAACAAAACAACCAAGTATTTTACTAATACCATCCTTGCCAAAGTGACCATTTCTCCAATTGGGGCGAGGAGAGCACAAGTCAAGGTCAATCAGATTGTTGTGACAAAGGAGCTAGGAGAAAAAAGGTGAAAGTGGATTGGGTCTATCTTTAGCGCCCCAAATCTTAGAAGAAGAGAGTGTGAAATTAAGTCTCTAGCAAGGATAAGATTAGGCAAATTAAAAAAACCACCAATCTTGAATTTTTCCCAGAAATTAGTTCTATGAGAATAGGGACCATAACAGTTGATGATAGAGAAAGATTCATTTATGCCCTTGAAGTTGGCTTTGAGCAATATACCAGCAAAGGAAGTGAAATCTTTATAGTGAATCAGAAGAGGGTTCCAGCCCAAATGAAGACCACTAGAAAGACCAATGCCATTAATAACACAAAATTCCCAACCCGGTTTGAGCTTGGAGAACAGGGTGAGAGCTTGGGAGAAACTACACATAGTTTCTTGAATGAAAATCATGTAAGGTTTTAAGGCAGAAAATAAAAAGCTGAGGGCTTTTTGTTTGGAAAGCCCCCCAAAACCTCGAATGTTCATGGAAAGCATCTTCATGGGGAAACCGTCTCTTTAGGTGTCGAGGCTCTAAGTACCTGTGAGGAAAAGTCATGTGTGTTCCATGGTGATATAGATGCCACCTTAAGCTGAACATAGAGGGGAGTATAGAGGCCAAAAGCTCCATGGTCTGTAAGGGTAGAAATGGTATTGGCCTTTCGATATTTTCAAATCATAACATTCTCGAAGCGAATAGAATCAAGAGGCAGGGTGGAAGGTGAAATAGGAGATTTATCAGTGAAAATGGAGAGGGATTTTAGGAGGGTGGGGTAAATGAACACAAGGGAATCCTTGGGACTAGAGGGAGAGGGAGTAGAGTGTGGAGGATCAGAGGAAGGAGAAGGTAGAGAGGTGTTAGATGAAGAGGTAGGAAGGGAAGGGAAATTTTAAGTGGTAAAGGGAGGAGGTCCATCCAAGGATGAGGGGAGAGGAGGTAGTGAAAGGGAGGGTAAAGGTAAGGGAGAAGGTTCATGAGGGTGACTAGTCTCCAAGGAGTGGTGGGCAATGGAAGAGACCTCCGAATTGCTAGGTCGAGAGAGGCAAGCGCAAGTTTCCACATCTTTAATAAATAGATTTCTCCTTTCGTAAGGTTGGTGTAGGGAGTGGGGGAGGAGGAGACATAAGGTTCCTACTGAGAAGGTGAGGAAATATCAGCAGTATGAGGTGGATTTTCAAGAAGCCCAAGCAAGGAAGGGGAACTCTGTTCAAAACCATAGGAGATCGATGTACCATGGAGGAGTAGGGTACAGGCATTTCAGAGGTGTCCAATATTATGACAATAATTGCACCTTAAAGGCATATTAAGGTAATCGAGCCTCTGGCTGATGATGAGGTCACCGCATATAATATCAATATCAGCCAGTAAACCTTTGGAAACATCAAGTTCCACAAGGACCTTGGCCATGCGATTGTAAAAAATGAGGTGAAAATGCTGTTCCAGGGAAACAAAGCGACCAAGAGAGTTTGCCAAGCTAGTGAGAAAATCCTTATTCCAAATGGCGAAGGGAAGGGATGACAGGAGGACCCAGAGATGACGTTTAATAACCCTTTCCCGCAGCAGGTCAAAACCCAAGTGCTAATGACTTAGAACCAAGCAGCCTTTTTGAATTGTCCATAGAGAATTCAGTATTCTAGTAGCATCCTTTTCCTCAATAAAAACAAAGACAAGCCACTTGTTGGCTAAAAGGCTTATAGTAGGAAGATAATTTATAAGGGGCTTCGAATGTAAGGTTGCCTAATCAATCCACTCGTCCTTCAATAAAGAGCAATATTCCAATCTATCGATGATGCGCTTGTAAAAAATTAGGTGAAAATCCTGTTCCAGGACAACAAAGTGACCAAGAGAGTTTGCCAAGCCAATGAGAAAATCCTTATTCCAAATGGGGAAGGGAAGGGATGGCAGGAGGACCCAGAGATGACGTTTAATAACCCTTTCTCGAATCGGGTCGAAACCCGAGTGCCAACGACTCAGAACCAAGCAGCCTTTTTGAATTGTCGAGAGAGAATTCAGTATTTTGGTAGCATCATTTTCCTCAATAAAAACAAAGACAAGCCACTTGTTGGCTAAAAGGCTTATAGTAGGAACATAATTTATAAGGGGCTTCGAATGTAAGGTTTCCCAATCAATCCACTCGTCCTTCGATAAAGAGCAATATTCCAGTCTACCGATGAGGGCTCTACAACAGAGCGCCTCGACCTTGTTATGTTAAACATCCCTGCTCATGACATACTGTCTCTTAAAGTCGAGGGCCTTGATAGACTTAGTTTTCCAACAAGAGTGAAAGGTAGATTGATTTCGATAAGGATGGACAACCGCTTCGCCAATTCCACTTGTCGTAGACATGTTAAGTATGTACAAAATAAACCCAAAAAAAGGGAGCCCGGGAAGAGTGAAACAAGACGAACAGTGGCCAAGAATAAGACAACAAGTGGATGGCCGTGAGCTTGGAGACCCCTGTTAGGGTATTACTCGGAAACCCCAGTTAGGGTTTTACCACAGGTAAAGAAAAGAAGCCGCAAGGGGACAAATAGAAAGTCAAGTAAGCAGACAAAGACCAAAAAACCCGACAGAAGCCCGAACAAAACAGAGAAAAAACTAAAAAAATCCCACTTATTTTTACATGGTTGGTACTAACCCTTAGGTTAAGGAGAGTGGAATCCATGTGGGGTGTGCCGTCATCCAAGAGGTGGAAGACCTTAATAAAATAACAAACGCCCCAATACCCAGATCGAAAAATAAAAAAACAGTCAAGTAACAGTCAGAGAAAAGGTACCTTAATATCCGGGTATGTCGTGAAGGTCTTCAGACCACGAAAACCACAGCAAACCCAACGAAAGTCACAGAACTTCATGTGATGTGCCAGTCGACAGTGGAAATCGACTATCCACATAAAGGTGACAAAGAAAAAGAACGTCGCGCCTCCACAAAGTGTGTAAGTTGACCATGCAGAGAGCCAACCCGTCGTCAAAGGTAACAGATTGCCACAGATAACAATCGCTAAAGAAGAAAAAAGGAGATGACTGCAACATTCCAAAGGGTGGGATATCGAGCACTAACAAGGATACAATAATCAAGTGGATATGATGAGGCTGAGAGCTACCATATCATGAAGCGTCGCGAAGCCCATCTCCAAAGCTGAAACCCTAGCAAACTCATTAATATTCCTCGGATTCTCCTAGCCTTTAAGTACATCACATGATGGGGTATATCACCCCTACTACTCTATACCATTAGTACCTTTCATATATGATTTTCAGGTAGATGGCTCAAATCTAGTCATCGAGGAAATGCATTTTAATTTCAATAGAATCAAATCATTATGTCGCAAGATTTTCCCATGGGATCTTTAGAACACCTCTTCACATGGGATCACTTATTATAAATAAATGTTATGTAGAACTTCTATATACACACTTTATAAAGTAATATATAAGTATTTCAAAATGGAGAATAAAGCATTCGAGATTTTCACATGGGATCACATATTGTAAATAAATGCTATGTACAAATGCTATATAAAACACTTTATAGGTATTATATAAGTATTTTAAAATGGAGAATAAAGTATTCGAAATTTGTGTCACTCATCCGAAGGGTGGTCTCATGCAACATATCACTTATATGTTAAATAATTATCCTTTACTATATCTATAATTATTAAAAATTTGAGTAAGTATGAGACTTAAAAGCTAATCATACCAAGGTTGACACTAATTTTTACCTACAAATTGATTGAAACATAAGGTGGTTGTATGAACATAGATATATTTAGATAAGTAAAATATGTACCTACCTCGTTGTTTGGTAATATTGATTGTCGATGGAGATTATTATTATAATGGGATAGTGTGAGGGCTTTCAACTTCAATCCAATCCTCTTAACTTTTTTTTTCAAATGAAAGCAAAGGTTTATTTCTTTGAAGGGTAATGTTTCAATTGATATTATATCAACTTTAATGTATAATCCATTATTATCAATATATGTTAAATAGCAATCATGAAATAATTTATAATCCATTATTACCAACATAGGTTAAATAGCAATCACTTTCATGAAATTATACCAAATAAATAAATTTTAGCAATCACTTTTATGAAATTATACCAAATAAATAAATTATAAAATTTATGATTATAATTTATGTATTCTATGAAAATATTCGTATAAATTAAATTATTGAACTAGTAGTAATAATGTATTTCAATATAAAGGTTATATAGAAATATTCATAGAATTAAAACGATCAAATTTGTAGTAATAATATATTTTAATAAAAGGGTTTTACAAATTTAAGAGAAGAGTATTAATAATTAGATATATTGATTTTGTCATATTTTGAAATAACTTTTATGGTTGTAGATTTGTTTTCATATTTCAAACTTATTGTAAGAATTAGTAGACAACAACATGCGTGTTTCAATAAGTTATGATCCTTGTGCTAGTAAGGGTATCTATAGAGATAATAATCTTCATGTTGACACAATGGTTGATTAGATACATGGTTTACTTAACCTTCCCCTGCCTCCTCCGTATTGCTTATGTGTTTACATGTGTAAATAATAACACTACGCCACACCTATCTTGTGTCGTCTTGTGATAATTTCCATGGCTACAAGGGCTCATTTATGCCTACCCCACATTGGTAGTGAGAATCAATCCACGAAAATATAAACCCTTATATGTCATGATCACTATGTTAATGGGGATGCATTCACAAAGTTAGTGCCCCCCCCTACTAACATAATGGTTGATTAATTGTAGTGTGATTATGATTTCTTGCTTTTTGTTCCCCTTGCACCTTTGTGTGTCATGCGTGTGTGAATAATCATATCAATAATAACAATGAGATACACATATCTCGTGGTGTTTTGGTATAGCCTTTCTTTCCTTTCATTTTTTATGTGGTTCATAGCCCTGAAAGATAGTGTTCACTTTGTCCACTGCAATAATTCTCAGGGGGCCCACCTGAAGGGGCCTCACCATGTTGGCTCCAGGTTTGGGAGCCTAACCCTGAAGGACCCAAAGAATTGAACCTCTGACCTTGACTACTTTGGTCTTAGCCAAGCACCAACCAACTGAGCTAATTTTTGGGGTTCTTTTCATTCTTATTAACACATGTTTTGGAAAGTATCCTATTATCTAGGATGATTCTTCATGTGTCCACTACTAATGATTAGTTTCTTCTTTCAAGTGTTCACTACCATGATGATTAAGACATAATTATTTGGTATACATGTTAGATGGTTATTTAAGGGACGCTCATCATTATCCCCATGGTTCTCGTTTTCATCATTCGATTTAACTTGCAAAACGACCAAGAGCTTTTATTTCAACACTAGTTGATTTTAAACACATTGCAATGTTTTGGTTAACATAATAATCACTAGGTCGAATCTCACTAGGTCATTTGGTTAAGGTGTGGGTCTCGTCAGAAAGACGACCCGAGTTCAATCCCATTAGGGGTGAGTTAGTTAGGAGGAGACATCGAAAAATTCCAACCATCATAAGGGTTGGTGTGGCCTAGGCCAGGTGTGATCCCTGGGTGACTTTGACAACTTAGATGCCCCTAGGTTGCGGTTATTTGAGCTAATGGTAGAAATGCACTGGCCCCGAGTGACGAGCATTTCTTGCAAAAAAAAAGATAATCATCACCAGGGCCCGACAAACAATGTTTTCCTTTGTTCCTATTTTTGTTTATCATCACCCCTATGTCCCGTAACTTTGACAATGATATCCTTTTAATAGTATTCACTATAATATAAGTATTGTGGATTTTCTACACAATAAAACCGTTATAAGTTTCTTTTAGGTCCTAATTATTTTCCCAAAAGTTCAAGCTTTGTAACTAAGCTCTGATATGACAACTATAATGTGTACTTGGCACCACAATTCTATGATAATACTCTATTCTAGCTATTAAAAGGGGGCACTACATCACATCACAAAATCTTAATCGTGTGTATACTATGGCAATAGTAATATGATTTACAGTTATTATGGATATTTCACAAACAACAACAATAAGTTAAAGATGGTTCACGAGGTATGGGAAGTATCAAAATGAAGAAGGATGCTATGACATCAAACTAGGGACATGCACTGCAAAACCAACTTCTAGATTGGTGGAGATTTTGGTATGGGGTAATATCTTGTAGATCCCATTTGTCTCACAAGTATTAGACGTATAAGGATATTCACAATACACACTTCCAATGAACACATACAATTGGAACAATAATATTAAAGTGGATCAAAATTTCAATCATAAGATATTTCATTATAGTAATAAGACTTACAATTATTATGAACACCATATAGATAATGATAACAAAGAAAAGAAGGCCCACAAAACATGAAATCAAAACTATCAACATTATTGGTACTAAAATGACCACAATACTACCACATTAATTAAAAGACCCCATTAGAAGACAACCTTTAAATTAGCAAATCATTTTACATATAATACTTTGTAAATTATATTATAATCCTTAATAAACACTTAATAAAAAGTCATAATAATAAAATTGCTACATTGATCTTATTCTATCTATCTAAGCAATATATCCATTAACACAACATTTTGTTGAATTTTACAAAATTACAGTTTTAAATAAACATTCCAATTTTTTTTCTTTCAAATTTTTAATAATTTGTTACATTTATATTTTATTATTCTAACTTCCAATCATAAATATTACAAGATGAACTCATAAAATTTATATAACTTTATTTTCATTAATATACATTAATAAGCATCTCACATTTAATATTAAATAACAGACATTAATAAGCATCTCAGAATTAACATTAATTATCACAACTGTTAAGACATTTAATTGAATTTTACAAAATTACAACTTAAAAAACATAAAATTATAAAATTATATATATATATATATATATATATTTTAAAATAACTTGTTAAGATAATATTTCATTATTCTAACTTACAATCATTGAGATGGATGTTGCATGATGAACTCAAAAAAATTATATAATTTTAGTTTCAATCGGGGGTATTAATAAGCATCTCACAATGAGTATTAATTATTATAAATGTTAGAATATGTATTGTTCGATTTATGGAACTTTGGATGAGAGGTGGACTATATCGTAACACCGTGCAATGCATTCTTTTTGACATCTATTTTTCATTATTTTATCATCCACCCATGTGATGCTAAATCACGGCTTCACATCATGGATCTTTACAATGAAACTATACAAATAATAATGTTATTTTATTAGACCAACTAATAATTATTATATAAATTTAAATTAATATTATTTTAGATATTTTAAATATTTTAATTTTTTTATATATTTATTAAAATTTTTAATTTTTAAAAAATTACATTGTGTCATAAAATATTTAAAGGTATTAAATTCATTTATATATTTAAAAATACAATTTAAATATTTCTAAATTTAAATTAAACCAAAAAATATTTACTCAATTTTCATAAATTCTTTTTTATTAAAATCTAAAACACAGAATAAATAAACCATTAATTTTAAAATAACATTTTATAATTATTATATAAATTTAAATTAATATAATTTAACTTGAAAAAATTAAATATTAAAAAAATTTAAATTTAATTATATAATTTTAAAATAAATTGTAAGTTTAAATTTATATAATTATTATTTTTTAAAAATTTAAAATCTTATATTTACACAATTCTATTTATCCCAAATATTTTTCACTTAAATTAAAGTGAAAACAATTAAGTCATAATCTAAGTCATAAACCTAAAAATTCTTAATTTCTTAAAACATTAGACTTCAAAAGAAAATATTACCTTTCCAAAGCAATAAATTATTAATATTTTTCCAAAGCAAGAAATTATATAGTAAGCACCTCCTTTCCAACCGGGTAAAGAGTGTCTCGGTGATGTCATCCGTAAAGGCGGGGAGACCAACGAAATAAAGAGGGAAAACTTCGAAAATAAATTCAAAAGATAGATGAATTAATAAAAAACAACTCTGTATAAAGGTCAAAGTAGAGAGCTTTGCCAAAGGAAAATTGCAGTTCACATGTACCACCGCCATCCATGTGACCACCCGCCACAACTCTTTAGCCATATTTAAATGCTGTAGCGATCGCCATTAGTGGGAGGCCCACCGGGAGAGATTCTAACGTGCGACCGGCACAGCAGGGGTCTGTGGGCGCCGCTTCAGACTACAATACACCATATAATCTTATGTCTGCCGTTAATGACCCCCATTCATTCGTACAGAAAATTTTGAAGTTCAGGTGGAACCTGCATCGTATAAAATACTCACATATTTAAAAATACTCTACTCTGTCATTTGACGAAGCAGCAGCAATCTGGTCCGTGCTTCGAGCGAGTGGCAATGGAGGCACCGAAGGAGAAGGAGCGAGAACGGGACAAAGAAAAGGATCGCGAACGGGAGCGAGAATTCGAACTGGAAGCCGCAATGTACAGTAATTGCTTGCTGTTAGGTCTGGATTCCTCTGTTCTTGGTCAATCTGGAGGGCCGAGGACTGGATTATTCAGGCATTCTAACCCTAGGATGGGAGAGATGCTCCTTCATTTTCTTCTCTGTGCCCTTCGAGGTCCCGCTCAATCTGCCAAGGTTATATCACTTCTGTTACATTTCTCATTTCGTTTGAATTCCCCCATGGTGTTTTGTACGTGAAGAAAATTATTTATTCTCATTACAATTGTGCATGATGGCTTTCCGTTGTCGCCCCAGCAAAATGCCGGGAAACTCGAACTTGCGACACTGATTTGAACAACTTGGCTGATTGATGCTGAAATTAGAACATTATAAAATCTCCATTATTCTTGTGATCCAAATGCCTTTTCGTGCCAGGTTCAAGAAAAATCTGAATATGACAGAACAAAAACATGGCAATATACAGTTTACGTTAAAGAAGGGATTGATAAATTGCATATTTTAAAGTTTGGATTGGATTTTCTTGAAATTGAGAATGGAATTGTATATATTCCTTGATTATTTGATAGTTTTAGTAGAGTAATTAGCTTCAAAAGCATATGAAGCCGATTTGAACAGGTAGATTTATTGGCAAATTTTTAATAATTTTTATTTGACTTTTTATAATATCTAATATCAATACTCAAAGTGTTTACCATGGCCTAATACATTCCGTAAAGAAAAGTGACATAGAAACACTTAGTTCTAAGACATTTTGGTGAAGTATGACCACTGTGATAATTTTTTTAAATATTTAAAACATTTTGGTGAAGTATGTCACTATGATATTTCTCTCAAATATTTAGAACATCTTTGATGAAGTATGATCACTGTGATATTTCACTCAAATATTTAAACATCAAGGTATCTAAACATATTTTTAAATATTTCACTCAAATATTTAAAAATATGTTGAATACCTTGCAGGAAATTTAGGAAGCTTTCTTTTGTTTTTCCCTCACAAACTAATACATAACACAACTTGGCCGTTTTAAAAAAGTAAATTCATTTGCATTTTTAGCAGGAACTATTCGATATTTTTCATGGTCCGGAGGTTGTCTTAAAGCAGATATTTTTTTCTCTCTTTCTGATGCAATACGGAATTTTGAAGTTGATGTTCGAAAGTGATAAGGGGATAATACTTGTTATTGCGTTTTGGATTTAAAAAAAAAAAAAAAAAACAAAAAACTGTTACACTTCTTATTTGTTGGTTGGTGTTGCGTTTATGCAGGATTTTGCTGGCGTTTGGCCCATTTTTGATGCATCACAGTCTCGAGATTTCCGCAAGGTAAGAGGTTATTTGATTTCTTAAAAATTGAAAGGATTAAAATGTGCTACATTTAGAACTGCAAAACTTACTGCCCTCAATGTCTGTTGTATTAGAGTAGGTTGTATGAATAGTGCATTAGATTATACTTGAATCAACCTATAATGGCAAAACATTCCACAGAAAGTTGCAGAATTTTTCACAAGGTTTCCATATTTTCTAGGTAATTGATAAAATACTGGCAAAAATCTGCAGATTGTGCAAGGGATTATAAATGAGCTTGAGTCTCAAGGTGCATTGCCTAGAAGCAACTCTCGAGTATCATCTCTTGCCACTTGTTGTGGTCAAAGGTTTGTGTTCTTAAGGCCCTTGACATTCTTTACTTTGATGGTTTGGGAGACCACGTCTTTTTTAAAAATCGTGAAGCTTCATTTTTTTTGAGCGGTGTGCCTCTGTTCAAAACAGCATTGCTACTGCAACAGCAGAGGTAGCTGAAATAGAAAAGTTAAGAATAACAAAATAAAGACCCAAAACAGAATAAAAAGGGGGTGCACCAACAGGTCCACTGGTGGTTTGAACTTGCAAATCTTAATAATAGAGGGAGACTTCTCCAAATAAGCTTGCTGATAAAAATTGATAAAATTGGAAGAGATATTATTAATTAATGAGAAAGGGGAAATTCTGATCCATACCAAAAAGAGGTAAAAACCCTAACTTAAAGCTTAAGGTACCAATAAAGGTGATGAGGCCCTTGTTACATAAAGATGGCCATTTACATATATTGAAGTATGATACTAAATCATGACTTTCAAAATAGCTATGTACAAAATCTAATGCCTAACAAAGGTGCTTTGGTTAGGTACAAAACATTTCCCTCCCTCTTAAAGAAGCTGTCCTATGTTTCGGATGGTGTAACCATAAACATCTTAAGGCTCAAAGTATACAATTAGTTCATTCAACAATAGGTACTCAACTAAATAATGAAGCTGTCAAACAACTCGTGTCATATAAGTAGGTTGAAAGTGTCACATTAGTCCTTTCTACCTCATATGCCTACTTCAAGTTTTTATTGTGATACAATAGTCCTTTCATTTAAATAATGTCTTATGACTCCATTAGCCCTTAAGTTAATAAGCACTGGTCACATCATCTCATTCCTTAGTTTCCTTCTCCTTTCATTTCCTTCTTTTACACATCCCTTTCTCCATTCCCATTTCCTATGCTACAATTACCACACATTTTGTTAGGGCTTACTCTCACTAAATCACCTAGAGCTTGAACACCATAGCCTTAGGAATATTACTTAGGGATACACCCCTTGAGTTGGAGGAGAACAAATCAGAAGAGAAAGGAAGACTCATTAAGGTGATAGTGGGTGGCTTTCTTGAAGTTGCACGAGACTAGCTCCTTGATGTTAGGGACTTCCACATCATTGGGGGTGCTGGATTTTTTTGTAACACTCATTTGGTCACCTAACCTTATCCACTAGGGGGTCCACTTGCATCTTTGACTGGTATTGTTCATATCTTGTTTCATCTTGTTGAGAGTTAAAGTGACTTTGAACTAGTTCATCATATTTTTGGAGGTGAGAAGAGAGTCCACTTCATCCATTTGACTTGTCAACCATGATTGTTTAGATCTAACTAACTCCAATATTTTATTATTGTTGTACTTGTCATGGAGTTAGTTGGACAAATATTTTATTTTATGTATGGGATCTAGCTCACTCTATATAAATAATAATGAGCTTTCTTTCCATTTCATTGGGCAATTGGTGAGCTGGGTATTAGAGGAT
This sequence comes from Pseudotsuga menziesii, assembly GCA_001517045.1. Lineage (NCBI taxonomy): Eukaryota > Viridiplantae > Streptophyta > Pinopsida > Pinales > Pinaceae > Pseudotsuga > Pseudotsuga menziesii. The sequence goes on from LPNX010247186.1 coordinate 788,796, forward strand.
TTGAGAAGTGAGTGAAGTGAAGGGGTTAGGGTAGGAGCTTGGCAATGAGGGTGATGATCCCTTGTGTATCAAATACATGAAGACTAATGAAGAATGGAGGTATTGTTGGCTTGCTCTTTAGTTATGTTTCTGATTTTCAATTTTTTTGTTAATTATTTTTAGATTTTTCATGTTATCACACTTATATAAAGGCCAAATAATAAATTTTAATTTATTTTTGGGATAGTAAATGTGAGGAGGTCCTACCTCTTGATATATTTGCTGTTATAATTTTGTTTTATTATCCTTCTTGTTCAGATGGATTAATAGTTCAGCCTAATATAACGACATCTTTATATATAGTTTCATGAGTGGCAAATCTAGCCCTCCAAGAGTAAAAAATTTTGCATTTAATTTCTAGCAAACATCATAAGTTTTCAAGCATCAAACTAGTTCTTTTAACCTTAGGTACTCAAGTAAATGATGGAGGTTTCAAACTAGTTCTTCATCTAAGTAGGTTGAATGTGACACACTAGTCCTTTTCATCAAGTGTTGATGGTGACAAATTAGTCCATTCATGTAGAAATGCTTCATTGACTCCATCAGCCCTTAAGCTGATAGGCATTCTTCACATTACCTTATTCCCTTGTTCCCCTCTCTGATCATTTTTTTCTTTTCCACATCCCTTTCCCCATTCCCATTTTCTATGCTACAAGTAAACACCATTTTGTTAAGGCTTACTCTTTCTATTTCACCTAGAGCTTACACTCCATAGCCTTAGCAATCTTAATTAGGGATACCCCCTTGAGTTGGAAGAGAGCCAAGCATAAGAGAGAGCAAGTGCTATTGAGGTGATAGTGGGTGGCCCTCTTGAAATTGCACAAGACGAGTTCCTTGATGCTTGGGAATTTACATCATTTAGGGGGTTCTAAATTTTGTTGTAATAGGGAGTAAGCTAATCTTAGAAAATTTTCAAGCCACAAGTTTGATAGGACCCTTGCATAAATTTCAAGCATTAGCAGAGTTCTACCATAATCCAAGATTTGTGCATGATGGAACAATGCTTATAGGTGTTTTTCCCAATTTTGAATCGACCTAGATTGTCAAAAATCTGGTTAGAGTTTTAGATTGACGGGAACTTTGATTTTCTTTATCGCCAAGCTTAAATAGTTGGAGCAATTTGCTACAAGATTATATTGCTCCCCCAAGGTGGAGTGCCATCCAAGTCTAGGTGTCCACATGTCAAGTGCTCCTCTAAGAAAGATGGTGTGTCCTCCAACAATGGGTCCTCAACTTAATTTTTCCTCCTCAACATATATGCAAGGTGGCTCCAATGCTTCCAGGACTTCATGCCCAACCTTTAAGTGCATATTGCCCTTCACCAAGGTGGTCCCTCCATATGTCCCAACTATTAAAGATAATGTAGCTGCGAGACCCATTCTTAGGGAGGATGGTACCCTAGTCTGTTAACTAGGGTTCTTGGTCAGTTAACCAGGCAGAGTAAGTTCCTAGAAGGTACCCTAGGCCCCCCAACAGTCTCTTAGGGTTCTTGGTTTAGGACCAAGCAGGTTGATGCCATGGCAAAGTCCCTAGCATGTGGCTAAGGCCCCTATATGTCTCTAGGGTATTCTGGTCTGGGACTAAACAGTTTCTTGGTCACGAGGACCAAGTAGATCCTGTAGATTGAGACAAAGACTTCTTGGTCTGGGACCAGGCAGATTCTTGGTCTATGTCTAAGCAGTTCCTGCAGGTACATACCTGGTCAGTTAACTAGGTGGATCTTGGTCAATAGACCAAGATGATGATGTGTGATGTCCTTCTCTCCCAATGGTTAAGCTAGGTTGTTTCTCAAGGGACTGGCCACCCCTTGATGATGTCACTTGTTGATGTATTTGTAACTTCAGAATGTATTCACTTTTATATCTTATATTGTACCCCGATGTTCTTATCAGAAGAATCACTTATAATTCATTGTACCTTGATGTTATCGAGAGAGTCATTAATATAATAAAGTCATTGAGGTTAACCCTTCGTTGTAAGTCGGGGCAATAGTCCCCACAATTGAGTTGAGGTTAACCCTCCTTGTTGATCGGGGGGCAAAGCCCCCACAGTTGTGGGGTACTAGGGTTATTAGACTCTCCTAGAGAAGTCGGCCCTGGTAAGTTATTGTCAAGTCGGAAACTAGTATAAATAGAGAGTGAGCCTCTCTATTTGAGACACACACTCACCTAGCTATAGCGCATAGGTGAGAGAGGAGGAGCTTGCTCAAGTGAGAGAGAGAACAACTCTTGGAGATCATCTTTCTGTCTTTGGGTTTTACTGCTGCCATTGGTGCTCATTCAATCTCTGAGGAAGTTGCGGGGTTTTCTCCTTTATGGTTTCCCTGAGGAAAATCTTTGTGTCTATTGTCTCTTGTGATTGATTGCTGTGCATGTTATTCTCTCAGATAAGACCCTAAGATCATATTGCTTAAATGATAAAAATCTAACATGGTATCAGAGCTAACCTGAGAAGAAGACACTGTGCAGTTGTAGAAGCTAGGGCTTTTTGACCTGTCACTACTACGGGAAATTAGGGCTTTTCACAGAAGAGGAATTTTTGAGTGAACCCAGCATAGGATTTCTCTCCTCATCAAAATCGAAGTTTAGAGACCAAGGTCGAAGTTTTTGGTTGAGTAAAGCTCCGGGAAAGTCAAACCCTAGTTTGACCCCGGGCCTGAAAAACCCTAAAATACTAAAACTGGTAGTTTTGGTACATTCGCTATATCTCGAGATTGAAGAAGGCTCAGGAGCCAAAATTTTCACAAGCCGAAGATAAAATCCTGATGTACCCTGTGTAAAAATTTCAGCCTCAGATTCGCTATATTCTGGGAGATATGATTCTTCCAAATCAGGGTTCCAGCCTCTTCTTGGATTCATCCCTAAACATGACACCTAGGGAGAATTGCTATATCTCAGGCTACGAAGGTCCAAATGACATTTCTCAAGATGTTCCAGATAGGGCACAGAATGTACTTTATGTGGTAAAAGTTTCAGACCTCGAAGGTGAAACAGTGACACGTGGCAGTCTATACAAGTTCGCTATGCTGAACAGTCCTGAATTAAGTCATTGTGGGAAAACTATCATAAGTCCCAATTGGTGAAACCAATTCTGATAAAACTTGTGGTGTTGGAACGAGGACAGACGAGGCTACCACGGTACGAAATTTCAGACATAGAGGAGCAGTACTTTCGGAAATACTGCAGAAACAATATTAGGCATTTCTGCAGAAGAAATTGGAAAACTAGGGCTTCTTGTTTCGGGAGCTTCCCTCCACTGTTTTCAGAAAAGAAGTACATTGGAAAACTCGCCTTAAAGAGGCCCATCCTTCTATCCAATTAGAAGTTTGAGATTCCAAGTTTTGAAAATTAGGGTTTCTCTGACAAACCCTAGATCAGCCAGATTCAAAACCAGGATGGACACCTCAAATCAGTAAGATCTAATCTTTTGCTATTTACATTTGAGGTTCTCATTTCAAAATGACTAATCACATCAGCTTGATGACAAGCTTGGTGAAGCTGACAACTTCTAAGCATGGAAGTATAGGATCTCCCTGGTTCTTGAAGGAAATGAACTGGACACCTACATAAGTGGAGAGGTTCCAGTTCCAGAGGGAGATAAGGCTAAAGCCTTACACAAAAAGAACTTGGTCAAGGCCAAGAGGATCACCTTATACCACAAGTGTCTTTCCTAAAGACAAATAAAGAGATGTTTGATTCCTTGACCAAGCTATTTGAAGGGAAGAATATAAATAAGAAGAAGTATAGGAACTCCGTGAGCCTTGAAGAAATTGACTTGGATTAGTATTTCAGTAAGAAAGGTCTAGGATCCAGAGGGAGATGAGGCCAAGGCTAGAGGCAAGAGAATCATTACAGATTTTATTAAAGATCATCTCATCCCTCATGTGTCATCCTTGAAGACACCAAAAGGAAGTGTTCGATGCTATGACGAAGCAATCGAAGAAGAATAAGATATGGTTATAACCACTTTGAATGGCCTCCTGGGATCATGGGATTTATTCATTCGAGGAATGTGTGCTAGAAGGAAGTGATTACCTTCATAAGACTCTGGGAAGAGCACACACAAGAAGAAGCTCAACTCATAATAAGAGAAGAGAAAATGGGAGCAATTGAAGATCAAGCTCTCACAATCCAAAGAAGATCCCTCAAGCAATGAGGAATATAAAGGACTCAACTCTTGAAGAGCCTCTTATCCGTCCTAGCACTTGGATAAGAAATGATGCTGTCATAAATGAAGAAGATGATGAAGCTGAAGGCTCAAGAAGGAGTCTACCCATGAAACGAATAAAGATAAGTATTCAATTTTCATTTCATGATACTATTTTGTTATGCATTTGTTTATATTCATTTGATGTGTTTTTTTTGTTGGCAAAGTGGTGGAACACCCCCCTGACTAGCAGGGTTGCCATTGGCTAAGTAACCACGAACCAGGGGCATCTAAGCCGTCAAAATCACCCGAGAATCGCTCCCGGCCTGGACCGCACCAACTCTTAACATGGTTGGATTTTTTGGTATCCGATGGGATTAGAACCGACGACCTTTCAGCTTAGGGGGCGTCTTAACCATACCCCGCCACCAACTGTTCTACAACTCGCGGATTATATTCATTTGATGTGTTATGCATGATAGAATGTTTGCATTAATGACAGTTTACTACTAATATGCATGTGATGGGTAAGTAGCCCATGGTGCTATACAACTCTCCATTGCTACTTATCTAGAACAATGTTACAAATATCGTGTCGGCGAATATATCGTCGAGGGTCCAAAAAGATATTATCGGATTTATCGGCGAAAATGTTGGCAAACATCGACAATATATCGACAATGTAAAAAAATACAAAAATATTCATTTTTTTTCAATTTTCTAAACATCTAAAGCAACAAGAACATCAAATAAACACATTGCTACATGAATATGGAAATAAAACCGATATATAAGATGTATAAGAGGTCTAGTGATACATCACACATAAAAAATGAATCATGTCTCGGATCTTGAGTCCCCGACTCATGAATCACCAAAAAAATACAGACAATGTTTTATGTAATATGTATCTCATATGCAATGAAATCAACCAAATAAAGTAAACTATGGATTCCTTCTACCCCTTTTACGGGCAAAGGTAATCGCTCTAGTAATAGCTCTGCCTCCAGGGCTAGAAAAACCAGGTGCTCGTGGGGGTCGTCGTGGACTTCCTCGTCCTCTAGAAGTGCCTGGAAACTGATGTGCTCTAGAAGAACTAGAAGAATGATGAGGTATTGGACCCTCATCAAGTCCTCTACCACCGCTACTGCTACCACTGCCCATATATCTGGCTCCCTCTGACTGAGACTGTGGCTGTGAAAGTGGTGGCTGTGTGGCTGGTGGCTCCGGTGGTGGCACAATCTCAGATGCGTCTAACCACTCATCATCCCATGTCTCAGTCTCCATGTCCTGTGTATCATCCTCTAACCAATCAGGTGCTACCTCCATAATAGGTTCCTCAATCTCCGCTCTCCATGCAACAGTGGTGTCAATGTGATCCAATGAAATAGCCTCCACCTCAGGTTTTTTCTCAAGTTGCTTCACCCACAACCTGAGATTGTAGGAGACGTACACTAGATCATTTAGGCGTTGGGTATCCAACCTGTATGATTACCATAAATTTATCCAATTAGAATTTAGAATACATAAATTAAAATTACCCATATGACATAAATTACAAGTTATAATGAATTTAGAATTTAATTGCAAATTCTCAAACCTGTTGCGCTTCTCGGTGTGTATCTTTTCAAATACACTCCAGTTGCGCTCACAACCAGAAGAATTGCATGTTTGGCTTAGGATTCGAACAACAAGCTTTTAGAGATGGGGTACTCGTCTGCCATAGGTTTCCCACCAAGTATCTACAATGAATTGGAGAAACATAAGAGAAGACATTGAAAATTTGAAATATAAAACAAAGAAAGTAATGAATTTAAATTTTGAAACAAGGTGAAACTTACTTGGCATTATGTTCTTCCTGTCCTTAATAGCCATATCAAAGCCAAATGTTCCCATGGCCCTCCTATAGACTTCCAACTCTTTGGAAATCTCTGAACGGTCAGCTGCACTTGGCACCATCCTCTGGACACACTCCAAGAACCCATCCATTACCTCTGCATCAAAGTTGAAGCCACATGAGTAAGAGAATGCGGGGTTGAGGAATAGGCCTGCAGCATGAATGGCGCGATGAAGTGTTTTGTTCCATCGCTGATCAATCACCTCCCATATCAATTGTTGTTTCGCTTGCCCCTCTTCCCCCTTGTCCTCATAGTAGGCATTAATGGCCTCTTTGGCCCTATCCATGGCCTCATACAAGTAACCCATTGCGGGCTTGTCTCCATCAACCAAGCGTAGAACCCTTACCAAAGGTTCACATACAGTACACACCTCCTTCACCCCATCCTAGAAGCTCTCCTGGTATGACACTAGCCTGAATATGTCATGTCCCTTCGGTTTAGTGCTAATTGATAAAGCACGCCACTCAGCTGAATGGAACATAGTCTGCAAGTCCCACATTGAAGTAAGGAGAGACTGAAGAGAGATGAAACAAGTGGCAAACCGAGTGATGGCAGGACGGACCAACTCCCTATCATGAGTGAACTTCGTCATCAGGCTAAGCACAGAAGCATGATTGTATATAAATTTGGTGATGCTTCTTGCTGAATGAATGGCATCCTTGATAAACTGGATCTTCCCCATATCCTCTAAGATCAAGTCAATACAATGTGCTGCACAAGGTGTCCAAAACAAAGTTGGATGCCTGTCCATAAGCATCCTACCGGCTGCCACATAATTCGCAGCATTGTCCGTTACTACTTGGACAACATGCTGCGGACCTATCTCTTGGATGAACTCATCCAACAACTGACATAGTAATGTTGCATCTTTGACCTGTGCAGATGCATCCACAGATTTTATAAACATTATGCCTCGAGGACAATGAACCAAGAAGTTGAGAAGGGTCCTACCCTTCTTATCATTCCAACCACTTGACATCACGGTGCATCCTGTGGCCTCCCATGAACCTCGAAGCTCCTCCAACCTAGAAGTGCAATCAACCTTTTCATCATCAAGGATGGGCCTCTCAACTCCTCATAAGTGGGGGGCTTATACCCCGGCCCAACAATAGCAGCAGCTTCGAACATCTGCACGTAGAATGGGTTCCTTGCAAAGTGGAATGGAATATCACTCCACAAAAGACATCGACCCGCAAGTTTATTTGCTTCCTTTTTCTCTTTTATCATGTACATTGACTTTATACCTGGTTGTCCACCAGGACCAGATCTCGACAAAAAGTGAGAAATAGAGTGTGTCGTTGAAGGCATGACGGAAGATGAGGATAAGGTCTCACTCCCCACTCACCCTAAAGTGTGTCCGGCTGGCTCGGATCCTAATGCTGCTCTCATGCCAAGTTCCTGCCTCAAAGCTTCCCTCTCATCTTTCCTCTTGCCAACACTTTCAATTGCAAGTTTGGCCCTATGAACTATTTCAGGAGTGGAGTTTTTATAAATATCCACCTCATGCCCTGCAAGTTGTGCGAGGTGGTATTTGAGCCTACTTATCCCCCCAATCATCTCCTTCCCACACATATTGCATCTAAGCCTTTGCCGATTATGTGGATCAACCGGCTCTGCATACTTCCAGAATGGATCCAAACTCTTTGGCATGCTTGCAACTTTGTAATATGAATTTTGGAATTTAGTTTGAAACCTGCAACATAAAAAGACGTTTTTAAGCATATTTTTACTAAAAAAAATTGCAAATCAGACAAATAAGGATTGCAAACTACAAACTCAAATTAATTACTAATCCTAGGGCTCTAAACTTTAAAGAAAACTTTAGTAATCTANCTGTGGGTTGTGGCTGCCTCTAAAGCCTGAAATTCTCTGAATCAAATCTCAATACTCCGTTACCCTGCACACCCGTCGCTGTTTGGAGTGCAGACCCGTCACTGTTTGGAGTGCAGAACCGTCGCTGTTTGGAAGCCGGAACTTTGAAGTTTGACGGCACAGCCAAGCTCACATCACAGTGGACACATTCACAATGCCCTCGCTCCTGTCGGGACTCGGCAACCACGAAAACACAAAAACAAATGAAATAACAAACAAAAATTACAATTTTAACTTTTA
>LPNX010247186.1:797940-866764 GCA_001517045.1 Pseudotsuga menziesii
ATCTAGTCTTATTATTTAGTAATTTTAAATTTTAAATTTAAACCATTTTAAAAATTTATACCATTTAAGTCTCAAACAAGGATCTTCTAAGTTCTAATGCTGTGGCATATAGGTTCAAGTGATATCAAACAAGTTTATTATAATCCAGCTTCAAGATAGGAATATCATTAATAATTAAAGCTTAATTTTTAAACTTAAAAAATTTAATTTTTAACTTATTAATAATTAGAATTTAAGACTTGATTTTTAAATTTTAAACTTCAAAGTTCAAAATTTTAATTTTTAAAGTTTAATTTTTTGAAGTTTAAAAAAAATTAAAAAATCTACATACTACTTACTACTATGATCTATCATCTATCTATTAAAAAATTAAAAAATTAAAAATTCTACATAGTCATACTGCTGTCTAGAGTCTAGACTCTACATAGTGCATTATTATTTTGTATTTTTCACTGTCATACTGCTGTCATACTGCTGATACAGGCCCATTCATGATAAGGCTGTCCAGAATCTTGGTAGATTTATGGCCTCAAGATTTCTTTAACCTAGTTTAGAGTTTGTACTATATTATGATTTATCTCAATTTGTGAGCTTACCTAGGCAGTCATGGTCACTGTTTTTTTGGACAGCGATGATAATGAGAGTTGAATTTCTGTCCAATCCANTCGATTTTATCGCGATTTTTATCGTCGACATCGCCCAAAATATCGCCGAAATTATCGCCCGATATTTATCGATATTATCGCCGCTGAGAATGTATTGCGATATATCGCCGATATTTGTAACACTGATCTAGAATGAAAACTCTTTGCTGACATATTGGATTAGTGCACAATCTCAATGATGTCATGGTAGAGATGGAAGGCATCTAGAAAGTTTCCGTAAGATATGGATGAATGTTGTATTGGCTAAAATAGTTGCATGATTATATCTTTATGCATAAGAATTTACCATTATGAATATGCCTTATGAAATGTTTCTAACCATACAACTGGTGCATCTGACTTGTAGGAAAGATCGTGTATAATCGCCTACAAGCAAAGAAGGACGAGACTTGTTTCGAAGAACAAGTGACGACAGTTCGAGAAATAATCCAAGATGAAGAATAATATGACGATACTTTCAAAGAAAGAAGAGGTCTCAGACATAGTGCAGTTATGTGACACTGTTGAGCGACATCTTCCTAGCTATGAAGAAGTAGCCAAGAAGAAAGGGAAGGAGAGTACCAATTCAAGAAGAATGATGTCTAGGATGCAGTATCCAGACCTGAATGAAAGTTCGTAGATCCAACATGTAGTAGATGGCAACATCGCGGGATACAAGGCAAGCTTCGTAGCACGAGGCTTCTCACAGAAAGAAGGCATAGACTACGAAGAGATATTTGCTGCTACTAGGAGTTGAGGCACATGACAGGCAGACTCATGTGTGCAAATTAAAGAAGGCCTTGTACGAGCTCAGAAGGCACCCATGGGATAACACATACATGAGGAGCTTGAAGATCACCTAGAGTGATGAAGATCTTAACCTTTGTTACAAGGTTGAATATGAAAGCCTATAGAGGATGACAAGCTCACAGATGGGTGCGAGAAGAACGCTTTTAAGATAGAGGATCTTGGTATCCAGTGACCCTAGATGGATACATAGAATATTAGTAGCAGAGGAAGCTACTTGTCACTCCAGTACAAAATGTTTCAATACATAGACTACGAAAGGCAGAGGGAGAGTGATGCTCCACTTCAGAGGGAGTGATTGTAGAAGATCTTGAGGTTTGTCATGGTACGACAAGATGGACAGATTACTGATGGCTCTAGGCTTTACTTAGAGTAAAGCATATTCCAACCTTTGCTTCAAGGTTGAAGGTGGAAGACCAGTGATGCTCCTTTTATATGTCAATGACTTGTTCTTGACAGAAAAGAGGAACTCATTAAAGTTGCAAGAAGGAGACTGGCTTCCGAGTTCGAGATGAATGACTTGGATATGATGCACTACTTTCTAGGCATGGGGGTGTGGCAGAATGTGGATGGAATCTCCCTGGGACAAGGGAAGTATGTAGTAGAGATCTTGAAGAGGTTCGGGCTGATGGACTGCAAGGCCATGACCACACCTATGGCATCGAACCTGAAGCTATTGAGTGATGCTTCATTAGAGACGGTTGATGCCACAATGTATCGTCAGATAATTTGTTTCTTGATGTACCTAACGAATACGAGACCAGATATTTGCTTTGCTGTGAATACATTGAGACATGTTCACCTGATGGTTGCAAAGCATGCAGTGAGGTACCTGAAGGGTATATTTGAGTATTGGCTCAAGTATGATACGAATCAGAAGATTAACCTGGAGGGTTATGTGGATTCGTATTGGGCAGGCAGTGCCATTGATAGGAAGAGGACTTCAAGGTTCTACTTCAGTATGAGATTAGGTGTGATCTCTTGGTTTAGCAGGAAGGAGTCCTGCATGGCGCTGAGTACATCCGAGGCAAAATATGTTGCCACTTGCTCAGTTATTTGGGAGGTAGTATGTTTCTTCTGAAAAACTACTATTTGATTTGATTGACCTGACTTGCTTTTTTGTATGATGCAGAGAGGAGCAGTGAAGCTCCAGTATGTGATCCAGATCGAGATCTCTCGAAAGAGGGAGTTCTAGCATAGTCAATGAGACAGGTTGTCTGAGCATAAAATCTTGGTGAAGCTCGTAGGTTGCTCAGATGTAAATAGCCCTGTAGGTTGTCCTCGGATGTAATCAGTCTTGGCGAAGCTTGCAGGTTATCCTTGGACGTAATCAGCCCTGATGTGATTCTATGCTAGAAATGGCCAGAGTGAAGTTTGAGTACTTCAGGGGGAATCCTGGTGTTCTCCAGATCGAGGTTCCTTCAAAGGGGAAGTGATGAGTCCGTGAGCCTTTCTGACATGGTGGAAGGATTGGTTACTCCCATGGTTAGATGTAAGTGCTGAGCCTTTCTGACATGGTGGTAGGATTAGTTCCTCCCATGGTCAGATGTAAGTGCTGTGCCTTTCTGACATGGTGGTAGGATTGGTTCCTCCCATGGTCATATGTAAGTGTTGTGCCTTTTTGACATGGTGGTAGGCGGGGCTTCCCATGGTTAGATGTGAGTGCTGTGCCCTTTTGACATGGTGGTAGGCGGGGCCTCCCATGGTCAGATGCAAGTGTTGTGCCTTTCTGACATGGTGGTAGGATTGGTTCCTCCCATGGTCAGATGTAAGTGCTGTGCCCTTCTGACATGGTGGTGGGATTGGTTCCTCCCATGGTCAGATGTAAGAGTTGTGCCCTTCTGACACGGTGGTAGGCGGGGCCTCCCATGGTCGGATATAAGTGCAATGGCCTACATCTAGTATGAAAAAGGACTGGCTCTGTAGAGACCCACATCCAGTATGAAAAAGGACTGGCTTTGTGGAAGTACATCCAGCATGAAAAGGGGCTGGCTCTGTAGTGGCCTACATCTAGTATGAAAAAAGCACTGGCTCTGTAGAGACCCACATCCAGTATGAAAAAGGACTGGCTCTGTGGAAGTACATCCAATATGAAAAAGGACTGGCTCTGTAGAGGCCTACATCGAGTATGAAAAAGGACTGGTTTTGTAGAGGAAGACCTACATGGAGGCTAGGCCTATAACCAACATGAAAAAGGGATGGCTATGTAGAATTTCTCGTGACGAGAAGAATTGAGAGATAACACCATTTGATCGAGATAGCGGAAGCAATGATGATGATCCAGTGATGATCGAGCTTTGATGATGATCCATCGATAATCCAGTTTTGATGATGATCCAGAGAAGAAGACTTGTGCTGATGAATTGTGTCAAGAGAATACTTTCCTAGTTAAGAGGGAGTGTTGATGTATTTGTAACTTCGGAATGTATTCACTTGTATATCTTATGTTGTACCCTGATGTTCCTTTTAGGAGAATCACTTATATTTCATTGTACCCCGGTGTTCCTATCGAGAGAGTCATTAATATAATAAAGTCATTGAGGTTAATCCTCCGTTGTAAGTCGGGGCAATAGTCCCCACAATTGAGTTGAGGTTAACCCTCCTTGTTGATCGGGGGGCAAAGTCCCCACAGTTATGGGGCACTAGGGTTATTAGACTCTCCTAGAGAAGTCCACCCTGGTAAGTTATTGTCAAGTTGGAAACTAGTATAAATAGAGAGTGAGCCTCTCTATTTGAGACACACACTCACCCAACTATAACGCATAGGTGAGAGAGGAGGAGCTTGCTCAAGTGAGAGAGAGAACAACTGTTGGAGATCATCTTTTTGTCTTTGGGTTTTACTGCTGCCATTGGTGCTCATTCTATCTCTGAGGAAGTTGCGGGGTTTTCTCCTTTATGGTTTCCCCGAGGAAAATCTGTGTGTCTATTGTCTCTTGTGATTGATCGCTGTGCATGTTATTTTCTCAGATAAGATCCTAATCATATTGCTTAAATGATAAAAATCTAACATCACTAGCACTTTAGGAGCAATGTGGAGGACCAGAGGATCACATCATCAAGTTTGGACCTTCCTTATACAATGATGATAAAACTTATAATTATTGTATGGAACACGTGTGGACAATATACCTTGAGAGAGAAAGATAAAAGTCTGGTTGATTCTCCATCTTGATGGTACACCTTGGTCTCATCAGTGTAGTCAGACTCTTTGAATACTCGCGAGTCTTGCCGAGACTTGCCGAGCGACCACCAAGACGAGTACTCGTGACATACTCGCAGGGTAAACTCGCCACTTGTCGAACTCTTCATTTACTCCCAGCATTTGTCATTTACTCGCTGAACTCGTCACTTACTCGTGAGTCCGTGAACTATTTGACCGTCACTTTTGCGTTTTGGAGGGAACGCGGGGAGAGAATAAGCCCCCGAAACAACACAGCTCTCCACTGTCATCCCATTGAATAGTTTGGCTTCCCCCAAGTTGTTCTCATTTGCTTGCTAGCTATTATCAATTTATTAGTTGTCTGTGTGTTTGGAATTTTGGAGTGTGCGTGCAATGAGGAAGGTCGCTAACACTGGTCTGAGCATTGAGGATGTGACTGGTGTGAGCATTTTCAATTTTTAATTTTTTTCATTGAACTTCTATACTTTGGATTTTATAAATGTAAGGCGATGACGCTGCCATAGGTAGTTTGGTTGAAGAATGTGATTGCTCGTGGTTAGGATAGGATGATGATGTATTTTTTACAATTTGCTTTTCCATTTTTTTCATATTTTTAATAATTGTTAATTAATGAAATTTTCTTATTATCTTTTTTCTTTAATAATTTTATGGTTTTTATAATTTGTAATTAATAAATATAGTTTGTGATTTCAAGTGAGAAAACACTTCTCGTTAAAATGCATTGCTATGTGACATGTCTTTTTATCAATTTTTTGAATTGTTATATGCTTATATATTAAATTTTAATTTTAATATATATGTTTATATATATATATATTTTTAAGTTACTATATTTTTAATTTTTTTCATATTTGCCGAGTCTTATCTGAGACACCGAGTCTGTCGAGTCCCAAGCCAGCCGAGTATTTGCCGAGTCCGAGTCTGACTACACTGGATCTCATGGGTAAAAGGGTTGTTTCCCCACCTTGATGGTACAACTTGGTCTTGTGGGTGAAAGGGTTGTCTTTCCACTTTGTTGTAACCCTTCTTGTTGACTTATCTTGTGTTGACCCCTTGATTGGTCCTTATGCTAGCATCCTCTCCTAGTGTGGTACCTTGACCCTTTTGTTATGATGACTCGTCTTATTATTATGACGTCTTGACGTTGGAACCCTATCCTAAGTCAACTTAACTTTATTTTATGTTTTGTTTGGTAACTCTCGTAAAAGCTAGGGTTAGTTGTGTGACCCTTCTAAAAGGCATGTCAAGACTATAAATTAAAGTCACTAACCTTCAATTAAGTGACTGTTCCAAGGGTTTGCTGCTGCTTGATGTCTAAGGGTTTGCTGCTACCATTTATGAGCAGGCCGTGTCCTTCCTCATCCTGTTGGTTGGGATTATCCGTGACCTCCTTGTTGCCCGTTGGACTGAGATATGATCTTGCTCTTGCTCCTTGAACTGGGCCATGACCTTGTTGCTGCTCCTTGGACTGGGCCGTGACCTTGTTGCTGCTCCTTGGACTGGGCTGTGACCTTGTTGATGCTTGGAGTCGGGCCGTGACCTTGGTGGGATGCTTGGAACTCAACCGTGACCTTCTGTGGGCTGCTAAACTAAGCCGTGACCTTCCTGCTACTGTTAGAGGTGGGCCGTGACCTTTTTGCTGCTACTAGAGGTGGGCCGTGACCTTTTAGCTGCTGCTAGAGCTGGGTTGTGACCTTCCCCAGGCTGCTAGAGCTGGGCCGTGACTTTCAGGCCTGCTAGGGCTGCTGTAACCCATTCCTCAGTCTGTTATAGCTGGGCCATGGTCTTTCTCAGCCTGCTTGTGTTGCCTCGACCTTCCTCAGGCTCTTGTTTAGCAGCAGTGACCCTTCTCTAGTCTATTAAGGCTTTCAATACCTTTGCTTAGCCCTATCTGAGCTGTTGTGACTTGTTTCAGCTTGTAGAGGGCTGCCCTGACTCGTGTTGAGGCTTCCAAGTTGGGCTGTGACCTTCTGTGGGTTGGTAGGACTTGGCTGTGACATTTGTTAGGCTACTACAACTGTGCATGGAGGTGACATTGCCTTTATGAAAGTGGTGCTGTAGTCCGGGTAAGGGTTTGAAGTTTTCACTCTCATTTTTGAACTATTTTGGATAACAATATGAGGTCTGTATTTGTCTAACTTTTTCCTACTGCAACTCTTCTATTTCTCTCTCAGGTATGTCCACTGTTCCTTAGTGATTTGTCCTCTAAAAGACAACGTATGTGTTATCACCAACCTTGTAGTTTCCTATGTGAGATGGATCCAGGATGGACGGTAGAGGGACAAGCAACTAAAGAGGTGGAACCAAGATTGCCTTGAATCCCAAATGGATGGTTGTCACGCCAATCGAGGCAGTCTTCACTTTATGTTATCTTAGCCCAAGACAACAATCGGGGAGACCCAGATCTACTCTCGATAGGAGAGATTAGACCTAGACACCAGATTAGATCAAAAGGACTTGAGGTACGTAAGGTGTAAGGTGATGGAAACCCTCGATCTATGGATGATGTCACTAGGTGAACCAAGGCTTTGGATCAGGGTTTAGGAGATATGAGATTTGATCCAAGTTGGGACACAGATGACCTATGAGGTAAATACTAGATTTGGGGTTAAGGTACTAGCAAGAGGTGAAGATATCCACTACCTTGGGAAACGTGACCAATGCAGAACAGGTGAGAACGGGATTGGGGCTATCTAGCACCAAGGGACAGACTCGAAGGAATGTATCACAGTGTCAAAGCACCCGAGCGAACGCAAGGGAAAAATGCAAAAGGAGGGGTAGCGCTAGGGTTGGAGATCAGTGCCTTTCAGATTTAGGGCAATGGAGTCACTTTCTGCCCAACGTTGAAGAAGACCCACCTGGGATTTAACCCGGTCTACAAACCCAAAATGTGGTTTTGCCAGAAAAAGAGGGCAACATGGAAGGTAGCGCTAGGGTTTGAAGACCAGTGTTTTTCAAATCTAGGGCAATGGAGGCACTTCTAGCTTACCGTTGAGGAAGACCCACTTAGGGCTTGGCATGATCTACATAACCCAAAAATGTTTTGCCGAGAACTCAAGCGGATTGAGCCATAATATTTTTTGTTTTTTGTTTTATATTTAGGGTTTTGAGATTAAAAGTAGAGATATCGATGCCAATGGATTGAGATCTTGGAAGAGAAGCACTAACCTATGGATCTTACCTAGAAAACCTTGTAGATGCCTCGATGATGATGATCCTTGCTATCCCGATCAATTTCAGAAGATTTGAGTGAGTCTATGCTCAACGTTTTGCCCCAAGAAGCCACTGCGTCCTCTCTCTTGCACAACAAACGTCAACCATATTAGATTTGCTACATCATGAGAAAAAAACAAAAGCTACAGAAAAATAGCAAGATGAAATCATAGATCGCATTGATGCTAATGAAAACCCCCTGATACAAAGCGCATCCAAGCCAAGCAAGTTGAGGAAACCCTGCAAAAACACCCAAGTTGAAGTCGCCCTCCTGTAGACAACACAATGTTTCCCAAAAAAATATATAGATCTCTCAACAAATACTCAAATGCTAGGAAGCAAAAGATTTTCCAATCACCATCTAAGAACACCAGATGCAAAGGATATCCAAAAATTTTCACAAGAAAAGTTTTTCTATTATCCAGATCTCAGAGCCAAGGCCCGTTACAAATGAGAAGCTCTCTCTTTTAAATAGGAATGAGAGAACCAAAATCCTAACCACTTTTCAAATGGGTGGCTAAGATTAAAAGATACAAATGTTTTAATCAACGTTTGAGATGAGCTCAAATACAATGCATGGATCAATATAATAATATAATATAAAAGTGGACTAAATCACCCTAGGAGAGGGGATCCCACTTAACAAAAAATAAATGAAGCACATGGTGGGTCCAGGGAGTGTTAACTAACTCTCTTTGGGTGTTCCCATGGCACAATAAAAATAATATAATTTTTTAATTGTGAAATTGTGTCTCCTTGAGGAAATCGTGAGCCTCCAAAAGCTTTAGAAAATAATAAAATATGCCCGAAAAATAGATGTGGGCCCATCCAAGTGCTGCAACTGCTGGAGGAGTGGAAGACATCACACTCATCATCAGAACTCATCGCATGCCATTTCCTTGCCTCAGTAGCCCAAATCAAATTCTTCAGTAGCCATTTTAATTATTTTTTATTTGCCTCGGGAAACGTGATATACCAGAAACTGCCTCCTAGGGTGTCTGCGTTATCCAACTGAGCCCACCAGGCTTTCTGGGAGGGGGGTAATATGGTACAAACAAGTGGCTGGACCCCCCATGCCTCATACAACGCCCTAGGAGATCCAAGAAAAATATCTCGCTGCTTAGACATGCCATCCAGTAGAGTAAAACTGTACCAGAAGTGTAAACTGAGCCTAATCATCTTTGCAAGTGCCTGGAACTGAAAACAAGCTCTCTCACTGGACTCAGAGAGTCCAAATCCATCTAAGGTGTATACTCATACTTGCTCTAGGTCTGCATGATCATTTACAATATCCAGATAGACAAAATAATAATCTGTAAATGACCACATAACGAGCAATATAACTCAGGCTAGCATCCATCTGGTGCAAGTGTTCATAGGTCAAGACATGCTCTACAAATCATTCAAAATAACACTTATAACAAGTAGTAATCATTTCATTGGCGATCTATCAGCGTAGATCCAAATCCTAGGCTCTATCAAGCGCCACGATGGATCAAATCTCTCGAGTTGCAAACCGTACCCATTGATTTGATTCAAACCAAAAGACACATGTTTTTATTTAAGGTCCAGATATAATATTTTTATTATTAATATTTAATATTATTTATGGTTGACATATAATATTTTTTATTTTGTTAGGAACGAACATTGCATCATTTCCCCACACATGGTTTTAAAACCATATGCAAGGCCCTCCTACAACCATGGGTTGTTTAGGAGGCCTTGCACATGGTCTTCAAACCATTTGAAAGGCCCTCCTAAACCATGTACAATAAAACCATGGGTTGTTTAGAATACCATGCAGGCCAACATTTTTTTGTTGATAATTCAATTTTGTGTTTTCTTCTTGATCCACATATTTTTTTATGGATAATTAAATTTTTACTTTTTTATTGTTTTGTTAGGTAGGAAGATTACAACATCTCCTCCATATTAGATTGTTTTATTTTGGCATGTTAGAATTTTTTTTTATTAATAAAAATAATTTTACGAAAGTGATATTATTTTTTATTTTGTGTTACAAAATCTCTCCCATAATATTCACTATCACTATTATTTTTTGCCGACATGTTACAAACGTTACATCACGTTACAAGATCTCCTCCATACTGGGCTGTAGAGTGTCTCTCGGCGCAATCAACCAAATATAAAGGATTTCATTTATTAACTATAACTCAGACTTGACTTTCAAGACCATACTCACTTCATAGTTGTAATCAATTTGCTAGTGAAGGGTGAGGGCTGAAATTCACAAGGCTAGGCCAAAGAGTGACTACCAACTTGACATTGTGACACTTTGGATATGGAAAGGGGATACTCACTCTAGCATATGATAGACAAGCAACAACAAAGGGGATGGCAGTGTCTCACTAATGGGTGAGTTACTTCATGGGTGCTTATTCACTTTGACAAATGCTCACAATCCAACTCAATATAAGTAAGGCCAGCAATCCTTAGATATAACTTTAGGAACCATTTTTTTTTTGGACCTTTGATTTTCCATAGCCTTGGTCCATGTTTTATTACACGGATTTTTATTACTTAGGCTTTATGCATTCATGTATGTTAAAAAACACTACTTTTCATGAATGTTTTAAGATATTCATTTCAGTGTAATTCAAAGCCAATTCCAATAGGCTTTCCTTGCACTCATGTATGTTTAAAAACACTAGTTTTCATGAATGAACTTTTTCAATAAGACATTCATTCATTTCGAAATACATTGTATTGATGGTAGCGCTATTCGTTCAAGGTTTAGCCAACACAACCTAGGCAACTCAGAGCCGAGACACAAATAAACAGGGAAGTTTGTCTGACAAAGAAGCTCTAGTGGGGAAAGGTCCTCTGTGCCACAAGTCAGGTAGTAAGTCGGGTTGGAAACACAACTGGAAGGTAATGGATGAGTGGAGATAGTGAACCATGAAGCCAACACTAGCAAGCCAAAGTATGGTGGGAATGATTACCTCTATTCTCCCTAAGGAGGGTAAAACCAATGAGTATTGGTCAAGAACTTCCAGGTCTAAGTAAGGACATACATACATAATATCAATTCATCCAAGTCCACATATTTATATGACCGCTAGATCATGACACTAGATGCTAAGACATGTCACAAGAATGAGTATAAGAGCAATAATAACCATAACACAAGATAATATATGCCGAGTCATAAACATGTAAATAATCAATCTGAACCAACAACTATCCAATGATAAGCTACTGATGCAACTCTAGGCACTACTGACTGCTCTGCAAATGGCTATATGACTACACCAGTCCTCAAATCTGAGTGTCCTGAGACTTAGTCATGGCATGGGAGAGTACTATAGTCCATCATCAAAAAATGATCCATAATAGATGCTCATCTCAGCATCTCATATATAAGGGAACTGGCTGAAAAGTGTACTGGAATCTGAAAAATAGAATATGGTAGCTCGGCTACTATATATGTGATAACAAAACCAACACCATTAACTCATAATAAATCATGAAATAAAACTGTGAAAATGCTATGATAGATACCTCACACCACTTACCAACCAATGGTGAGTCCTTAACCTCGAGGTGCACTTAGATTGACAGATATACTGCATTTTAGGATTGTTTACACACTTCAGATCTGTAGCAGACTGCAAAAATTGGTGAATGACTTTTCTAACCATTTCATTAATTTCCTAGGTCAGCCTACTAGGATTGGAGATGGAGTATGGACCCTTTCCAAACCGCTAGGGCTTGATTTTTTTTTATATAAAAAATGGACTTGATTTTTGATCTTCTATAAAAAATCGATCAGACTTGTACTAGGGTTGTACTAGATGAATGTGAAGACCGCATTTCTCAATGGTCTTCTACAGGAGGAGGTGTATTTGGAGTAGCCATAGGGCTTTGAGGTTCATGGGAAAGATTCTTATGTGTGCAGCCTGAAAAAGGCCTTGTATGGACCGAAGCAAGCTCCTTGAGCTTGTTATTCTAGGATTGAATCTTACTTGCTATCAATAGGATTTCAGAAGAGTGAGGTTGATCCCAACCTATACTTCATTGTGGTTGGAGGTGATCCGCTCATAAGGTTGATCCAACCTATACTTCATTGTGGTTGGAGCTGATTCACTCATTGTTGATGACTCGTATATTATAGGTGAGAAGCATCTTATTGCAACTTGCAAGAGAGATCATACTTCAGAGTTTGAGATGGCTGATCTTGGGTTGATGCATTATTATTTGGGGCTGGAGGTTTGGCAAAAGTCTGGTCATGTTTTCATGGGACAAGGAAAGTATGCAACTGATGTTTTGAAGAGATTTTGGATGGAGGGTTGCAGACCGATGGCCACACCTATGATCACCAACTAGAAGACGCTTCATGCTTCTGAGGGAGAGTTGGTGGATCTTACCTTATATCGTTAGCTCATAAGATTGTTGATGTATTTGGTCAATACCAGACCAGGTTTGCGTTTTGCGGTAAACACACTCTGTCAATTCATGATGGAGCTTAGTAGAGTGCACTGGAGAGCTGCAAAACATGTGCTAAGGTACCTTGCTGGGACAGTGGATTATGGTTTGGACTACAGGAGGTCGGATGGAGTTAGTTTGATTGGATTCATAGGTTTAGATTGGGAAGGCAGTGTGATGGATTGGAACGTATCATTAATTATTTAAATGAAGGTTAGTGAAATTCATTTAATGAGAAAAAGTGAGCATTTAATGAGGGCCCTAGGTCTGATCAAGTTAAGTTTTGATCCTAGCCATTAGATTAAAAGGAAGTAGTTACTTCAAACAAAACTAAGGAAAAGCATTGAATCACAATTCATTGTTACCCAAGTGATTTTAAGAGCAAGAGAAAAGAGAAGAGAAGAGGAGGATTTGAGAGAAATCGAGCTCATTGAAAGAGAGAAAATTGGTATGATTCCCAATGTTCTGGAAGTGGCACGAATTCCAAAGCAAGCTGAAGTAAGGTACAACAGTCATATCGAGAAGGATTGAATGCACAAGAATTGAGGTTATGCACATAAATTGAGAAGAAGTCTGGCACATAAGTAAGCCATACAGGGACTATTTGTCACACTTTTTGAGAAGAAAATTGTTGAGATAAGTACAACTGTATTTTTTGTGTAATTTGTCTCTAAAAGAAAATAAAAATCTCTCTGAACAGGTTTTCCCTTCGGGGTTTTATCTTGAACGAAGTTTGGTAAAAAATCACCGTGTTCAAATTTGTGGTTTGGCTGTCATTTATTTTCTGAGTCTTTAAAGTTTGAAAAATTTCCATGTGTTTCAAGAAAACTTAAATTGTCATGCATGTAAAGTGAATTTGCAGCCTATGGGGTTTGGGCATTAAACTCTATGTGAAAAACCAAAACTTGAAATTGGGTTGGGAATTAAAAATTTTCAATCCACAACCCTCTTCACCCCCTCATGTTTGCCTGTGTCGTTAATCATGAGGTTCAACCAGTGTGCTGCTCACGAGGTCTAGGAATTGGTGTGTTGTTTTCCCTCCTACAACTTGCCTGCAATAACATATTTAGAGGCATTGTTAGTGAGGATTTGGAAAACATTATCCACCGCCACCTCGATGACTACTTCCAAAAGTTGAAAATTATAGTTATAGGAATCGTGAGTCAAATTGCAATACTCACGAGTTTGACTTGGCGCGGCAGGAAAACGATTCGTTTTGGCTCGGGGCGAGTTTAACTCGAGCTGAACGATTTCTAAGTCACAAATCTGTTGTTTTCGTCATCATTTTCTCTCTCCTCTCATTTATATCCATGTCAACGTTCTCTCATCCTCTATCTTGGTGATGGATTTTTGAGCTCTCTCCTCCTTGACGACTTTTCAAGGTCTCCTCTATCTGCGAGACGGCCATCAGCGGACTGGGAAGGGTGATCGTGGTGGATACACAACTTGATTAAGTGGGATTCCCCTTTGCGAATGAGCAGGATTCACCATCCTGCAGCCCTGCGCATATGTACAATTGAGATTGTCGGAGTTTCAAGGGTTACACAAAGCAGAAAATGCGCGTTTTGTATATTGTTATCAATTATTTATCAAAATCTTTTCATTTGGTGTTATAAATTATATTATTTATTAAATGTATTACACATTAGTTTTTTTATTATTTGATGTAATAGTTTTGTTTGTTATTATCAATTATTTAATATTTATTAAAATCTTTTCATTTGCTGTCATAAATGATTTATTATTTACTAAATGTATTGCATATTAGTTTTTTATTATATGTAAAATACATCAAATATAAATATTTTATATATAAGGTATAATTATATATGATAGGTTAATATGTAAATGAATATAATTTATATTTTAATAATGTTAATAGTAATTAATTTAATGCCGATTTTCATATAAATTTATATTTGAATAGAATAGATATATTGATATATTATGGACATCATATTGGGCATTTATTGATATCTTATGGACATATATCGATATCTTGCAGTGTATGTAGATGGCTATTTTGAATATCTATGAATAATGTTTTCTTTTAAAATCAAAATATGCATATATATTTAATTTTTTATATTTGCCAATTTTTTCCCGATTTTCCCTGATCCGATTCAAACTCTTCGCTCTTTTTCTTTGCTGATTTATTGCCGATTCTGAGTCTGGTAAGTATGGTTGAAATAATAACTATAGATCCTTCCCCTGATTGTATGCATCCAACAACTTATGGAACATAGTTTGTTGTGGGCAAGAAATGAATAAATGAATAATTGCGCAGGTCCTTCCATTAATGTATCCATTGGACATGTTGGAGCAACCTTTTTTACTCAGTGAATCGTTATTTTTGTGAGGTATTCATCTATTCTTTGAACCTATTTCTATGATAGTGGCCCCTTGATATCATGAAAAGTGGGGCCTTTGAAGCCCAAACCACATGAAGCTATAGCTTCTATCATAGTTTGATAACAAGGGAGTTGGTAGCATTGAAAGCTATGTCTGCATCATGCCACCATCAAGCCATGCATCTCCAAGAAACTTCCTTTCCCTGCTTCTTCCATTTGCTATCAATGGTGTGCTAAGAACGAAAGGTGGTGCAGGGTACAAAGAATGAGTCAACTCTTTTCCTCTTAGGCTTGCACGTACTTTAATCAACCTCTTGTGTGCTCTACAGGGTTCTATAACAGGGTTAGAAAAGCCTTCAAAACTAGGGTTTTTATTCTCATGTACATGTCCACTTCTCCCTATCTTTTTTTGCCCCTTTTTTTTCTTGGCTTTTTTAACTTTCAAGGTTGTCTTCCTATAAAGCTAGATGACCTTCACAAGGCACATCGTGAGCTTTTATGAAAGTGGCACTATTTACTAGGTCTTGGGCAAGTCTATTAGTTGTGAATGACACTTAAAAGTTAAAATGTTTGATAGATTATAGGATGGTTCATCTCTTCCCTAGCTCTAGATTATTGAGTAGAACTGGATTGTGGTCTCACTTTACAACTGTATCATTTTTCTAGTTATTTATTAACTATTGAATTATTAGATTAGGCTTGTTAATGGATTCATTTTTATCTCTTAAATTTTTTTTTTTGGACTTCTATTGGGATTTGAAGTGTATTTATATTGTAGGGAGTGATATAGTCAATGCATTTAGTTTTTTATACATGGCATGACTTTCATGAAGTTAGTTTAGTTTTAGAATTCGAGTAGATTGTTTGTGCTTTTAGTGGTTGATTGAATGGAGTATGAATAATCTCATCCACTTTAGTAGTAATGTAACTAATAGTATTGATATTGCTATGATTCATATTTGACCATGTTGTTTAGATTTGATGGGCTTTGTTGTCTTTTGAATTTAATTGCTATGGGATTGATTTTTGTAATATCATAAAACATACAATAAGTAGCTTTGTTAATTTCTTCTAGTCTTTTGTAATGTGATTGAGAAGTTTGCCTTAAAAGAGTGCATTTCATAGGGTTTTTCCTATTTTATGATATTTTTATTGTTTTATGGATTTACCTTTGACACCCTGTTGTTTATATTTCCTTATGATCTCTTCAACATTTTTAGATGAGTCGTATTAATTGTTCTTGGTTCCCTATGATGTTGAACAAAAGAGCTTGAGTTTCATGATGTCACTTTTGTGTTGTGTAGAGTAAGTAAGTAGAAGGTGAGAGGAGTCTAGGATTTGGAAACTGGATGTTGGAAGAATCTGAGATATTTGTATTAACAGGTTTGTGGAGCTACTATGGCAACTTTCTGCACATGCCTTACGAGAGTTTCATAAACGAACATTTCCATCTGATGTAGCGACTAAGCCATTACCAGTGTCTTTGACGGAGGTGGCCACTCAGAGTTCACATGCGCCAGCATTGCTTGCTGTAACGAAGGTAACACTTCGTTTGCTATATATTGCTGCTAGTTTTTTATACTTACAAATCACAAATTTTGCCTAATTTTACCATGTTCGTGTAACTACACTTTTCTGAAAGACCAACTTCTGGAACATGTAGAAAAAAATATGTAAGGAATTAGATTTTTTTTATACTGGGTGCTGATATATTATATGATTGTGTTAAGTACCTATTGCATTGGAGTATTGAACTTAACACCATGAATTGTATGATTCCTGAAAATTGCTTATAATTGTTCTTGAACAATGAAAAAAGAACAGTGTGTTGATTAATATGATTCCAAGGAAGATGCTCACGACTTAATAATGAAGGGAAAAACTTGGGATATATTGCTACCTGCTACCTGTCATTTGTAGGACATTAATAAAATTATCTCATCTTATCACTTGAAATTGATCTCGAGGAACTAGTCTCAAATGGGTCTGACGGCTAGATCAGGGAAGGTGCCCACTCACTTATGAGTTAGTGCTTTTCTAACTGAAGCGGGGCATGCCTAAGAGATGCAATTTCTGTTTTTGATTTTTTAGAGGGACTGGTGTCTTAGACAACTGGCTGATGGAAGAAGAAATAAGGAGAAATAAGGTTGATGGAAGAAGAAAAAATAAGGAGAAATAAGGGTTCAAATATGTCCTCATTTTTCTTTCTCTTGGTATATTGGAGCTTTTAAGGCGTGCACACCTCTCTTTTTGGCACACTTCTCTTCTAATGGATGGTTAAATGATGAAATCTTAAGGTTTTGCTATCTCTCAAGGTTGATTCAAAGGATGGCTGTTATAACTTGTGACTAAGGATGACCTAAGAACTATCTCTTGCTCTTTTCTTGGTGTATGCCAGTTAGATCTTTCAATTTTCTTGTTTGATGTTGCTTTTGCACCTTAAGCAAGGTAAATTAGGGTCTTTTGGCATCTTGCCATCTTGTTTGAGGAGACTTTCCTCTTGAAGGAGCTCTCCATAGTGGGGGCTTGGAGTTCATTGTTTGCCCTACTTAGGCTTACGCTACTTTGACCCGTCTAGGGTTATTAGTCTATGCCCTAATTGCTAAATCTTGAAAAGCCAAATTGAGTAGGGACATTGACCTTGATCTATAGTTGCCCTAGGGTTGAGGACTGAGGTCTAACCCCTTCTCTTTTTCTTTTTTTTTATTATTATCAAAATTCTGTTGAATATATTGCAAAAAGTACAAAAAATATAATATTTGGAAAACCCCAAAAAATATAGAAAACTTATATCTTAAAAACTATTGTGAATTTGGAAATTGTGCTCCGCTCAAAAAGTGTGCCTTAGGGGGTTTAGTGGCCGATTTTCAAGGCCGCCTTTTTATGTCATTGGATTGACAAATACATTGTGATTTGTGTTATCTAAGGCTTTTTTCAGATCTTTAATAACATGTACAATAGGTATATCAATCAAATCAACAAGCTTTCAAGGCCTAAAAAGGCAAGGAAAAAGCCTAGGGTCGGCCTCTGGCGGGTTGGACATCTGACTTTGCAAAAGGTTTTAAGTGGGTCCACCATCTATTTGAGGGCTGATTGGGGCTTAAACCAGATCTGGTTATGCACTTTCTGATCTGATTTAGGGCTTCCCTTGACCCTTTGGAGGCACGTCACTTACCCCCTAGCATACAAGGTACATCATATATGGTAAGTTGACATTGTTTGGGTTGATTTTCATTGATTTTTGAAGTGTTATTGACTGCTGCAATTTTGTAACAGTGGTAAGATTTTAAATTTATCTTTCTTGAAATTCGTGATAAAGTGTTATAACTCATACCCCTCTCCTAGTGTTATTTATGCTTCATTCACATTGTTTTGACTCCATAAGGCACCGGTCTTAGCTGAGAGGTTGGTATTTGCGTATTGTTGAAGTGATTGTAGATATCTCTCATCAATATTAGGGACTCCCCTTGGTCTTAGGAGTTGACCTAAAGTGTTGAGAGTCTAGGCCGTGGTGACTTGGGCATTAGCGTCTCCTATGCTTACCTTTCATTGCGCTGTGATCCGTGACATTGGTCAAGGGTGCTAATTTGAGTGGTAACTGTGAAATTTTAGCATTAGCATATAACTTAAAAAATATGCAGATAAACTTAAACAAATAATCAGTGCAGTAAAAACACATTCATCACATCAGCACAATGGACACAAGATTTTTCATTGGGGAAACCTTCAAAGGACAAAAACCCCAAAAAGCATTAGTAGCTCATCTCGTAAATGAGATGACTTAGGAAATTCTTCAAAAAGATCTTCAAACCCAGCTCTGGACTTTAACCGCTGTTATAGTAAAAATCTCAGCAAAAATTCAAAGTAAGGGTTTCAAACCCTAGGTACTCAATTTCCAGATCTGCCCATAATTAGTCAAAACTGTCAACATAAATTAGTAGATCTGTTTTGGACAAATTAGGGCTTGCACAGAAACAAAAGACAGACTGCTCAAAAAAACACAGGCTGCCTGAAAAATGCTTTTATCTGCCCGAAAAACTCATTCACTGTTTGCTCGTTGACTTTTTACCTACTCGAAACCTTCTCTGCTCCTGCTTGTTGACCTCTGCCCTGCCCGTGACAGTCCGTGACTGTTGGGCACCCTTTTGCTGCTGCTGAGGTGGCTGGGCAGCCCCACATAGGCTGGGTCGAGGCTTAAGGCCTTCCTAAAGCCTCTCCGGGTTTGCTATTTAGCAGCCCGTCGTCTGTACAGACAATCCGGGCCTGCTATTTAGCAGCCCGTGGTTGTAGCAGACAGTCGGGGCACTGAGGTGGCTTCCGGGTCTTGTATGGGAGCTTGGGTCTGCTCCCGGGCTCTGTGGTAGGGCCCACAGATCTGCCCACGGTGCCAAGAAAGCAGCCGGTGAGGAGGACTGCCGAAAATTGCTGAGGATAGTCTTGCTGATGGAAACCCTAGCCGAGGGTTAGCAGAGAGAGATCGATGCCCAATTGGAACAAAGAACATAAAACAGTCTTCAATGGAACCTTCAGCAATTAGCCACTTCACTCGTGAGAGAAAAACTTGTATATAATAATGAGAAGACTTGATCTTCTTTTATAGCCTTCATTCACCTGTTAAGTGGGCCAAAATTAGTAAAGATAAAATAATAGTATTTTAATCCTTTCCTAATTTCACTTTTACCTTCTTACCAAAAGGTCTTTTATTTATCTTTGACTTTTACTAAAAGTCTTTATTTAATTTGACTTCCACCTATGGTCCTTTTCCTGTGGTCCAAAAGTCATTATTTATTTTTGACTTTTGACTTTGGCCTTTTTCCAAGTGCCCGTGTGGTCCTTTTTGATTCCAAAAGTACATCATCATAAACCAAGAGAGTT
Source organism: Pseudotsuga menziesii (assembly GCA_001517045.1). Classification (NCBI taxonomy): domain Eukaryota; kingdom Viridiplantae; phylum Streptophyta; class Pinopsida; order Pinales; family Pinaceae; genus Pseudotsuga; species Pseudotsuga menziesii. Next base: position 817,461 of record LPNX010247186.1, read on the forward strand.
ACTAATGCTTTTATCTCTCACTCCGTGTGACACCTAGATCTGGTACTAGGGTAACTTAACCAATGGTAGCTAATCCTTGGAGAAGTACACAAAGCCCATCGATCAAGGGTCAGAGTGCCACACATGCCTAGACCCAGTCTAGTGCTTACAATGTCTTCTTGGTAACAGACCAGGTGCCTTCATTCTCCAAGAGAATGGCTACTTAGAACTAAGTTGAGTCTACCAGTACTAGACTGGTCTACATCGTGGTCTTGGACCAGATGTCCACTCAACACTAGGTTGAGTCTACCCAGGGCAGAGCTAGGTCTATATCATGGTTCCAGACCAAATATCTACCATTCAACAGAATGGTCACTCAACACTGGGTTGAGTCTTCACTGTGGTCCCGGACCAACTGGTCCCTTTCTCCTAAGAGAAGGGCTCTCGATGTTGCTCAAAAAAATCAACAGTAACACACCATAAGATATACAACCGATTTTTCAATTTTCTTTACAAACAATGTTGCATCATCAAGATTAAAGTGTTTGTAATTTAATTTCAAAATATGCTCAGTTAGTTTTTTATACCATGCACCAGGTGCTTGTTTTAGACCATACAATGACTTTGATGAGTTTGCATACCTTATGTTCTTGTCCCTTCACAACAAAGCTTTTTGGATGAGAGATGAAAGACATTCTCTTTCAAGTCTCCATTCAAGAAAGCAATCTTCTTTGATGAACATTCCACCCCTTATGTGCAACTAAAGACAATACAGTGCAGATGGTAGCCCATTTTGCTGTGGGGGAGAAAGTCTCCTCATAGTCAATGCCTTCTTTCTAAGAAAAATCTTTTGCCACAAGCTTCACCTTATGCTTGTCAAGAGAGCCATTTGATTTGTACTTGTTCTTGTAGACCCACTTGTAACCAATTGGTTTGGTTCCAAAAGGAGGGTCCACCATCTTCCACATCCCATTCTTGATGAGAGCATCATATTCATTTTGCATGGCTTGTTTTCACTTATCATGAGCAACAACTTCTTCAAAGGAAGTTGGTTCAAGGCTAACAATTATATTCAATTCATAATCATATGAATTATCCATATCTTCTACATCACTTGAATTTGAATTATTTGCGTTTCCTCCATCATCTTGCCTTGTCGAACTTCTGGTTCCTGTCTCTCTGACTTCATCAAGATGAATGCTTTCAAGTGTCTTTGTGACCCGCTTTGGAACTTTTCGTGAGGGTCCAGGTTGCTCAGTTGGTGGTGCTTCATTCTCTTCAAGATTCATTCTTCCAATCCTCAATCACATCATCCATTTGAACCTCTTGTGCTAGTGAAGTGGAAAGAACTTCCTGATGAGATGGAGATGGTGTTGCAAAAGGAGATTCCAAAGATTGATTCAAGATAGGAATCCCTCCTTCAAGCTGTGGAATTTCATTGTCAACTTCATGAAATGTCTTTACATGGGTAAATTTATCTAGACGATCAAGTTTCCTGTTAATAAACTTATCATTTTTATTCATTTCAATAAAAATGACATCTTTGGAAAATATAAACTTTTTGCTTACCTTGTCGTAAAGATGATATGCGTTGGTGGTGTTTGAGTGCCCCAAGAAAATGTACTTTCGACTCCTTGCACTGAGGTTGTTTCTTTGTTCCGTTGGAATTAAGGCATAACAAGTGGAACCAAAGACCTTGAGATGCGTCACCGAAGGAATCTAGCCATACCATATTTCATATGGAGTCTTGTTTCCAAGAGCGCATGAGTTGGACTTCTATTTCTCAAATAAACAACACCTAAAACTGCATCACCCCAAAACATCAATGTTACATTTTTGAAAAATAGCATGGAACATACCATATTTAAGAGTGTCCTGTTCATTCTACTGAGGATTATATGGTATAGTTGTATGATGCATAATCCCATGTCGACGATGATAATTTTCAAAATCATTAGAGGTATATTCTTTTCCATTATCAATACAAAGAGTGCTAATGTGAGATTGTGCTTAATTTTCAATCCATACATGAAAAAATTTAAATGTTTCATATGTCAGATTTTTGCTTTGGTCTCCAACACATCTTGGTGTAGTCATCAACAAAAGTCGTTAGATATTTATTACCATTTGTAGAAGTAACAAGATTGGGGCCACACAAGTTAGAGTGTATCAACTCTAATTCTCCACATGCTCTGGATTTTGACTCATGGAATGACTATTGTAATATCCCCGACTGCCTATGGCTAGATTTGTTAAATTTCACTAAGGTCATGGAAGCTTGTTTAGTTCAGTAATTCATTAACCCTTTTGGTGCCAATAATTTGCTAATTGATCACAATTTGTTTGTGTTTCCAATGCGTTTGCTTGTATGATTGTTTTAGCATTCAACCACAAAATCATGCACTACTTGACAATTTTAACATGCACATATAATGAACTCAGAAACAAACTGTAATTGGCACAACCAGCAAGTATATAAACTGGAATATAGATTAGAGAGGCATAAACACATACCCGGAGATACACATTTGCAGATCTGAAGATGTTGTTAATTAAAGACACCAAGAATGCCTGCTTATTGCTGTGGATGTTCTTCAACCAAGGGAACTCGCTGCCATAGAAATTAAGATCGCTGCGACAAATAGATGATACGTCCTCGACACAAGGGTTGTGCATTCCACCAATGAGTGCGCCTTCTCTAGCTCGTTTTCAAGACAAATCTCAGCCCACTATTGAATGATTCGACCCAGCAACAGATATTACACCAAACAAGGAAGAATGTTGGCATAGGAAGTGGATCACGTCTTCCACACTAACCCATGCTGCCTTAATTTAATAGATCACTGCCTTTATTTAATAAATTGTGGTTTGATCTAAGGGAGTCGAATTACATAGAGATCACGACTCCTTATAATGAATGCACTGCCAGTAATGACGACACCCTCCAAGAAATCCACGAGCTGCCACAAATGAAGTTCATGCCCTCCAAGCAATAGATTGATTCCCAGATAAGAGATTACTACCAGAATGAGGGATCACTGCCAGAAGGAATAAAACAGAGCAATGAATAATGGATTTCAGCCTTTAATAGTGATCTCATCTTTCAATATCAAGTTGTAGCTTATGATGTTCAAGCAATTCTCCCTAAGTGTTGATGATAGAACCGATTCGCCCTTCCTGGATTCTTTCTGCTGCTATAAGTCATTTCCTTCAGATTTATGGGGTCAGAGCAATTCGCCCTCCTTGAATCGGCTACTGCTATATTCTTATCAAACCTCTACAATCATTGATGAAATCTCCTTCGTCTTGAAGCACAATGGTAGATCTGAATGATCTACCGTCTTGATTGGCTAGGATGGATAGATTTCAGCATCGAACCCAATATTGATCAAGGAATTTCGCCCTGTTGGATTATAATCCAATTTTCAATCCTTGATTATTATTTCATAATGATTAATCAATCATTTATTTCATCCCACAATTTCATTGCATGTCAATATTTAATTGTAGTGGAAAATAAAACTAGGATCGCTGAAAGATAACCATGCACAAGAAACACAAAGATTTTACTTTGGGAAACCCAAATGGGAGAAAACCCAACAAACTCTTCTCAGAAAATCCAATTCAAGTACAATACCAAATATGAAGTTGAGCCCTAGCACAAGATGAGGTTTGCCCTCCTTCACAAGAAACCCTAACAAGGGTAGATAATCTTCCAAGAGAACAAGAGAGCCCCAAAAATTATGCTTCATGCCTTTGCTAGGCATTCCTTGGAGGTGCGCACTTGTGTAGAGAAGAGAATGTGATGTGTATATATGCCAAATGAAGTGTGAGCACACTTCTATTTATATTCTTCAGTTGACTTGATTTACACTTTTGAAGCTGACTTGTACTTTGGTCTTCTAGGGCCAAGTTCCCTGTTTTTCTAGGGTACTTTTCCCTTTCTTGTCTTCCACTATCTCTGAAACTTCTTCAATGGATTGTCTTGAATTCTTTGGTTATTTCTTCATCATAGAAAAGTTGTCCTCGTTGATGTCTAATTCCTCACATGCTACTCAAATTCTTCCATAGAGCTCTAATGTTGATTTGACCATACTCTAAGAAGTCCTAAACACTCCTTAGAGCCAATGCCAAATACAACATTAGATTATACTTTGTCTATATCCCAAGGGATGAAATCCCTTATCACATAGACAAGTCAACTCACTCTACTAGAATAGATCACTCGTTACAGAGCACTCCCACATAGAGTATGCAATGTGACCTCTTTTCTTTAGACACTCATAGTCAAACCACATGACTAGATAAAGGGTAACCATTCAAACCTCAATACACATAGTCAATACATATGATTAATTAGGGCTATGAGGGGGCCATTGTCTACCTAGGTTGTAAACCCATCTGGGAGAAAGATCTGCAGAATGTTTGTTGATGCTGGAACCATGGAGAACATCAACACGCCCTCAACCCCCAAAAGTTCAAGGAGCTCTACAAATCGATTTATCAAGATGAATAATAACAAAGAATGATAATTCCTTGTTTCTTTGCCCATTTATTTCTCAGTTCACTCTTTTAACAGTCTTCTACTCTTTTATGCTTTTTAATTAAACAAGCCACCTCTATAAAGTATTTGACTTTATAATTATTAAATGATCCTTCCTTATTTCTCCTTTTAATTAATGACTTAATATTGTAAATTTTCCTTTAATATTCAACTAGGGCTAAACAGTGCATTCAAAATATTTACTGATAACCACACATGAATATCTTTTATAGTATGCATCGGAATATAAAACTGAGAAATAACTCACAACATCACAGCATAAAAATGACAGTTATTTTGGGTATGAAAACCCCCGAAAAACCCAAGATGGGAAACCAGTTCAGTAGTCAGATGTAGATTTTATTATGAGAAAATATGGAACTTTTACAATCATTGCAAATTCACCAAAACCTGGCGAATGCAGTACTCGGCAAAATCACTGGGCAAATCCCAACTAAACCTCAACACCTTCCTGTGTGAGTGTACGACCTAGCTGTACAAAGCTCGCTGATCCTGCTGCTCACTCCTTCGCCTTCCTATCTAAATCCTCTGTCTGACTTTCTCTCCCAGTCTGTATCCTGTCTCTGTCGGAATACAAGTGTGTGTGTCCTCTCCACCAATTGATCTCTCTTTTATAACTTTAGGTAAAGCGAAAACCCTAATTTCACTTTCACTTTAACTAGTGTTTCACTAAAGTTAATTTAGATCACTTTAATTTATTTTCCAAAGTAAACTTAGGAAAAGTAAATTAAATGTTGAAGTTTTAGCATTAACATGAATACTTTTAAAATTTGCAGACTAACATAAACAAATGACAAGCACAGTAAACAACATCAATCACATCAACACATTGAACACAAGATTTTTCACTGGGGAAACCTTTAAAGGACAAAACCCCCAAAAGCATTAGTAATTCATCTCGTAAATGAGATGACTGAGTTTTTCCAAAAGATCCACAAAACCTAACTGGGTTGTTCCATAATTGACAGAAGATCAAATTTCCAATTTAATAAAAAAGCCCAATTAGGGCTTGTGGCCCTAATTTTTCTCTCCTACCCAACTTAGCAGGTTGCCCGGATCTGCCTGCCTTGCCTTGTTTGTACATGAACTGTCCATTCGTACTGCACTGCCTGTCCGTACAACCCAGATTTGCCCGGGTCTGCCCAACTATACTGCTGCCTCCTGTTCCTTCTGCCTGGGTCATGCCCGGACTGTTTTACCTTGCTCGGAGAGTGTATTGGGATGCCCGAGGGTTTCTGTTGCTACAACACCCTCCCAGGTAAGCATAGTAGGCTGCCCGAGGGTCTGTGCAGCCATAGAACCCTACCGGGTGTGCCTAGCAGGTTGCACGAGGGTCTGTGCTGCTACAACACCCTCTCGGGTATGCCTAGCAGGTTGCTCGAGGGTGGAGCAGTAGGCCCGAGGGTTGAGCAGCAGGCTCAAAACCCTCACGGGCACTTGTAGATAGCTGCCCGAGGAAGAAAGGAAGAGGGCCGAGCCCTGCCTGTGAAATAGAAGGGAAGCTCGTGGAGGTAGAGGGTTGCCCGTGAAGATCTGGAGGCTGTCCAATGATGGAGAGCTGCACGGAAAATGAAGAAGAAAAAATTAGGGTGAAACCCTAACTCAAAAGCCAGTTGCTGCAATGAATGATGATGCCTTAGCTTGACTCATCCATGCTAGGGCATAATCATAAAAACCTTCTTTTAAAACTTGTGAGATCTTTTGATGGAGCAACTGTATCTGTGAGAGTAAAGTGTGTGTAATAATGAAATGGATTGATCTTCTTTTATATCGTGAGTCACCTGTAAGTGGACCAAAATTAGAAAGATTAAAATGTTAATATTTTATTCTTTTCTAATTTTGACTTTTGCCTGTAGTGGTACTAAAGGTTTTTTTGTACTTTCACTTTTACACCTTAGTGGTACTAAAGGTCTTCCTATATTTTTGACTTTTGCTTTAGCCTTCTTCAAGTGCCCTTGTGGTCATCACATGTGGTTAATGTGGTCTTTCATCACCACTCAAAGTACATCATCATAAATAGAGAGAATTACTAATGCTTTTATCTCACACTCCGTGTGACACAAAGATCGGATACTAAGGTGTCTTAACTAAGGGTAGCTAATCCTTGGAGAAGATCACAAAGTCCACTGATCAAGGGTCAAAGTGTCACACATGCCTAGACCCAGTCTAGGGCTTATAGTGTCTTCTTGGTAACAGATCGAGTGCCTCAGCCATAGGCTGCATAATTTGACACTAGGTCAAATACTTTGTAACATACCAAGCACCTGCCTCGGGTTGAGTCCTGGTAACTGACCAGGTGCCTCCACTCAAAGGAATTGCTACTCAGAACTAAGCTCAGTCTACCAGTGATAGACTGGTTCACATTGTGGTCTCGGACCAGATGTCACCATTCAACAGAATGGTCACTCAACACAAGGTTGAGTCCCCCAGTGCAGAGCTGGGTCCGTATCATGGTTAAGGATTAGATATAATTATTCAACAGAATAATCACTCAACTCTAGGTTGAGTCCACACCGTGGTCCCAGACCAGGTGTCCCCATTCTCCTAAGAGAATGGCTCTCGATGCTGCTTAGAAAATCAACACTCCCTCTCAGCGAGAGAGGCATTCTCTGCATACCAAGCTTGTCACGAAAGTACACGAACGTTGATGCTGTCAGAGGCTTGGTCAAGATATCTGCGATTTGTTCATCTGTACGAATGTACTTCAACTTCAGAGCACCTCTTTGCACTAGGTCTCTGATAAAATGATACCTCATTTCAATGTGTTTCGATCTATCATGAAACACTGGGTTCTATGAAAGCTTTATGCAACTCTAATTATCGTAATGGATGATCATTGAGTCAATCTTTCCCCCGAACAGATCCGATATAAGTTTTCTGAGCCAAACCACTTTCTTGCAAGCATCACTTGCAGCAATATATTTTGCCTCAGTTGTACCTTGAGCTATGGAACCCTGCTTCCTGCTGGACCAAGAGATCATTGTTGATCCCATACTGAAGCAGTAACCAGAGGTACTTTTCCGGTCTACTACACTGCCATCCCAATCTGAATCTGCATATCCAGATAATAATACTTCACTGTTGGAAGTATACCTGATTCCATAAGTGATAGTACCTCTCACATATCTGAGTACATGTTTGGCAGCTACCAAGTGTATGTGCTTCGGGTCGGACATGAATTGACCTGGAGCAATCATTGTGTAACAGATGTCTGGTCTCGTAGGCACGAGATACATCAGGGATCCAATAAGCTGTCTGTACAGAGTAGAGTCCACACTCTGTGAACTGGTGGCTGAGTCCTGCAACTTTGTCAAGTTGGTAGTCATGGGTACAGTCATTGACTTGCAGTCCTGCATCCCAAATCTCTGCAAGATATCCATTGCATACTTTCCTTGTGTCAAGAAGATCTCGCCTAGATTTTGCCAGACTTCTAAGCCAAGGAAGTAATGCATCAATCCAAGATCTTTCATCTCTAATTCAGAGGTAAACTCCTCCTTACACTGTTCTATCAACTGTTCATCACCTGTAAGAAACAAGTCATCTACATATAGAACAACTATAAAGACATGATTATGAACAACCTTAAAGTACAAGTTAGAATCAACTGTACTTTTGGAAAACCGCAAGCTGGGGAGAAATCCATCCATCCTGGCATACCAGACTCTCGGAGCCTGTTTCAGTCCATACAAGGCTTTCTTTAGTTTACATACATGGGCCTTCTTTCCATGAGTCACAAAGCCTTCAGGTTGTTCAATATAGACTTCCTCCTCAATCTTGCCGTTGAGGAAGGCTGTCTTTACATCCATGATGTAACTTCCATCCAAATACTGCAGCAAGTGAAATGATGGTTCTAATGGCAGTATACATGGAAATAGGAGCAAATGTCTCATCATAGTCAATGCCTTCTTTCTGAGTGAAGCCACAAGCTACGGATCTGGCTTTATACTTCTCCACACTGCTATCATCAGCATGCTTGATTTTATAAAGCCATCTGGAAGTCACTACTGACTTTCCTGTTGGTCTGGGAACAACTTCCCACACATCATTCTTCATAATTGAACTGTACTCTTCAATCGTGGCATCAACCCATACTTGTTTACTTGCTGCTTCTTCATATGAGGAAGGTTCTGCACTGATAAGCTGGCTCATCAGACCTGAGTACTTATGTGGTCTCATGCTTTCTCTAAAAGTCTCGGGAGGAGCTTTATGCTTCTCGCGTTCTTGTACCGTCTCTCGGTACCGAGCAGGTCTCCTTTTGGAAGGAGGAACTTCTAGTAGTTCTTCTGGTGAACTTTTAGTGTCCTCAGGTGCATCTAGAATTTCATCCTCAAATTCCTCTTCCTCACTCTGAATTTTTGAATCTGGAAACTCAAGTGGAGGAACTTCATCTTCAGTTGAAAGCTCTAGTGTTTTATGAAACACAGCTTCCTCATGGAAGATCACATCTCTGTTGACTTCAATGTACCTTTGTCTCGGTACATAGACTCGATAGGCCTTCGAGCAATCACCGCGCCCGACAAATATACCTTTCTTACCGGAGGGCTCTAGCTTGGCCCTCTTTTCCTTTGGCACATGGATGTACACCGGAGTGCCAAATATTCTCTTTGGTCAACTACAGGTTTCTTCTTGGTGAAGACTTCTTCTGGAGTCTTCTCCCCCAAGATAGTATGAGGGCTTATGTTCTGGATGTACACATCAGTTCCTGCAGCTTGTTCCCACAAGGATAAAGGAAGATCCAGATCGGTAAGCAATGCTTTAGCAGCTTCACATATTGTTTTATTCTTCCATTCTGCAACCCCATTCTGCTAAGTGTTGTATGGTATTGTCAGCTCTTTCTTGATTCTTGCTTCTCGGCAAAAATCATCAAACTCATTAGATTCATACTCACCTTTGTTATTTGATCTCAAGATACGGATGTGTCTGCTAGTCTGATTTTGAATCAGTGCCTTGAACTCTTTGAACTTGTCAAAAGTTTCACTCTTGGCCTTGAGGAAGTAAATCCATGAGTTCCTCGAGTGATCATCAATGAACAAGACATAATATAAACGTCCACTCAACGAGAGTGAAGACATAGGCCCACAAATGTCACAATGAATCAAATCCAAAATGCCTTTAGATCTATTCTTGCTTCTGGAAAAGGATTTCTTAGTGTTCTTACCTAGAGCACATCCTTTGCAGATTCAATCATGTTTTGGAGATACTTTTGGCATACCTGTGACCATCTTTTGCAATCCGGGGAGAGCTGTGTAATGAAGGTGTCCAAACCTTCTATGCCACAGTTCACATGGGTCAACTGTATGATGTACCAAAGCATGAGTGGAATCTTTGGAAGCCTTATAAAGGCCTCCATCTCGAACCCCAATCTATATAGTTGAGCTTAGATCTTTGTCCTTTTCCCATGCAAGGACTTTCTTTTCCATGAAGAGAACTTTGTATCCCTTTTCCTCCAAGCTAACAACAAATAGAAGATTCTTCTTCAAACTAGGAACATAAAGAACATCAATATGAAGAACCGTACCTGAGTCAAGTTGAAGTGAATTTGAGGAAACTCCTTCAATCTTGTAAGTGGAGTCATCTCAAAGTTCCACCTGTGTGGTGAACTTCTTCTTTCTGTAACTGGTGAGAGCTCCACGGTTACCTGTCATATGCCTGGAGGCACCACTATCCACCAAAGTGCCCAAACTTGTGGCAATTATAGCATTCCACTTTTGAAACATCAGAGTACTTACCTTGAGGTTTCTTTCCCTTCTTTTGTTGAGGGAAAGGTGTCTTGAACTTCTTTGTCTTTGCTACAAGTGCAAGGTTACCTTCCTTGGTTACCTTCCTTGAGGTCCTTCCCTCTTCTTCTATGCAGTCATGCCACAGTCTTTCGAAAGTTGGCTGATTCTCTCTTCCACTGACAGATGCCATGAAGGTTTCCCAAGAGCTTGGGAGACCATCAACCACAGTTTGCACAAGGTCATCATCATCAAAAGTAATACCAATAGCAATGAGTTGATCTCTTACCTATGCAATCTTTGTGAAGAAAGAACCAACCCCTTCGTCCTTGTTCAACTTCAAAGCTCGTAGCCTCTTCTTCAAGACTCTCTTCTGACTAGGAGCCTTCTTCTCATATATGTTGGCTAAGGTGTCAAAACATTCTTTTGCAGTCTTTAGAGCTGTGATGTTGGGCATCACTGTTTCTTTGATAGAATCATAAATGATTCTTCTAGCCTTACCTTGCTTCCTCTTGTAAGCAAGTCTGTAAGCATTAGATGTTTGCTCTTCACTGACATTAAACACAATGTCATCCAAGTCATTCTCCTATAGAATAGCTGTAAACTTGGCCTTCCAGGAGTTGTAGTTGGCTGAACCTTGTAGCTTCTCTTCCAGTCTGAAGATATTGATGGACATCTCTGCTGCTTAGTCAAATGTTAAGTCTGCAAAACTTATCCAAAGGTCTAGGAAGACAACAACAATGTCCCTTTAATGTGTCTTCACATGCTAAGCTCTGATACCATGTTAAATTTTTAGCATTAGCTTGAATACTTTTAAAATTTGCAGACTAACATAAACAAATGACAAGTGCAGTAAACAAAATCAATCACATCAACACATTGAACTCAAGATTTTTCACTGGGGAAACCTTGAAAGGACAAAATCCCCCAAATGCATTAGTAATTCATCTCATAAATGAGATGATTGAGTTTTCCAAAAGATACACAAAACTTAACTGGGTTGTTCCACAATTTATAGAAGATAGAATTTCCAATTTCACAAAAAATGCCCAATTAGGGCTTTTTCACAATTTGGGCTTGTGGCCCTATTTTTTCTCTCTCCTCCCAAGTAAGTAGGCTGCTCGAAATCTTGTTATGCCTGCTCGGATCTGCCTACCCTGCCCTGTCTGTAACTGAACTGTCTGTTCGTACTGCCCAGATCTGCCCAACCGTACTGCACTACCTATTCGTATAGTCCAGATTTGCTCGGATCTGCCTGGCCGTACTGCTGCCTCTTGTTCCTTCCCAGGTCCTGCCTAGATTGTTTTACCCTGCACAGAGGGTGTATTGGGCTGCCCGAGGGTTTGTGCTGCTACAACACCCTCCCGGGTAAGCCTAGTAGGCTGCTCGAGGGTCTGTGCAGCCACAGAACCCTCTCGGGTGTGTCTAGCAGACTATCCGAGGATCAATGCTGCTACAACACCCTCCTGGGTATGCCTAGTAGGCTGCCTGAGGGTGGAGCAGTAGGCCCGAGGGTTGAGCAGTAGGCTCAAAACCCTCACGGGCACCTGCAGATAGCTGCCCGAGGAAGAAAGGAAGAGGCCCAAGCCCTGCCCGTGAAGTAGAAGGGAAGCCCATGAAGGTAGAGGGTTTTCCGTGAAGAACTAGAGACTGTCTGGTGATGGAGAGCTTCACGAAAAATGAAGATGAAGAAATTAGGGTAAAACCCTAACTCAAAAGCCAGTTGTTGCAATGAATGATGATGCCCTAGCTAGACTCATCCATGCTAGGGCATAATCATGAAAACCTTCTTCTTCAAAACCTGTGAGATCTTCCGATGGAGCAACTGTATCTGTGAGAGCGAAGTGTGTGTGTAATAATTAAATGGATTGATCTTCTTTTATATCCTTTGAGTCACCTGTAAGTGGACCAAAATTAGAAAGATAGAAATATTAATATATTATTCTTTTCTAATTTTGACTTTTGCCTTTAGTGGTACTAAAGGTCTTTTTGTACTTTCACTTTTACACCTTAGTGGTACTAAGGTTCTTCATGTGTTTTTGACTTTTGCTTTAGCCTTCTTCAAGTGCCCTTGTGGTCATCACATGTGGTCAACGTGGTCTTTCATCACCACTCAAAGTACATCATCATAAATAGAGAGAATTACTAATGCTTTTATCTCACACTCTGTGTGACACTAAGATTGGGTACTAAGGTGTCTTAACCAAGGGTAGCTAAGGCTTGGAGAAGATCGCAAAGCACAATGATCAAAGGTCAGGGTGTCACACATGCCTAGGCCCAGTTTAGGGCTTATAGTGTCTTCTTGGTAACATACTGGGTGCCTCAACCATAGGCTGCATAATTTGACACCAGGTCAAATACTTGGTAACAGACCAAGCGCCTCCATTCTCTCGGAGAATGGCCCTTAGCCTTGGGCTGAGTCTTGGTAACTTACCAGGTGCCTCCATTCAAAGGAATGGTTACTCAGAACTGAGCTGAGTCTACCAATGCTAGATTGGTTCACATCGTGGTCCCGAACCAAATGTCACCATTCAACAGAATGATCACTCAACACAAGGTTGAGTCCCCCTAGTGCAGAGCTGGGTCCATATCATGGTCAAGGACCAGATATCATCATTCAATAGAATGATCACTCAACTCTAGGTTGAGTCCACACCGTGGTCTCGAACCAGGTGTCCCCATTCTCCTAAGGGAATGGCTCTTGATGTTGCTCAAAAAAATCAAACATTAAATACAATCGGTTTCCTAATTTAAGTCTTCTGCATGCAAGAACACATGCATGCAGGAAGACCTTCCTTGTTGCTGCTAGTTTAACACTCCCCTCAATAAGGAAGGGATTCGGTAGCAACCCCAACTTATCTCTAAACTTTACAAAGCTTTGTTTGCAAAGTGCCTTGGTGAAGATGTCTGCCACCTACTCATCTGTCTATATGTACTCCAACCGAATGGTCCCCCTCTGAACACAATCCCTCAAGAAGTGGTACCTGATGTCTATGTGTTTGCTCCGGTCATGGAACACTGGATTCTCAGATAGCCTGATGTCAATTTGATTATCACAGTGAACTACTATAGCGTCTAGCTCACAGTCGAACAACTTTACAAGTAACTTCCTCAGCCACATACCCTCACAAGCAGCCATGCTGGCTGCCATCTAGTCAGCCTCGGTCGAGCTCAATGCAACTGACTTCTGCTTCCTGCTGAACCAAGACACAACCCCTGATCCTATGCTGAAACAACAACCTGAAGTACTCTTCCGGTCCTCTACACATCTTGCCCAGTCAACATTTTGGAGAGCTGCTAATTGTACACTCCCCCTGTGTTCGTAAACCAATCCATACTCCACTGTACCTCTGATGTAGCGAAGTATGTGCTTTGCAGCCGTCCAATGCACTCTCCGAGGGTCCACCATGAACTGACTCAAAGAGTTGATTGCAAAGCTAATGTCTAGTTGAGCATTGAATAGATATATAAGCGATCTAATAAGCTGCCGATACAAGATAGGATCAAATCTGTCTGAACCTGATGCATCAATCTTCCTCCAGTTGGAAACTAGAGGTATGGCCATAGGCTTGCAGTCCTCCATCCTGAATATCTTCAAGATCTCTACTGCACACTTCCCCTGTTCGATGAAGAAGCATCCGTCTCTTTGCCAAACCTCCAAGCCCAGAAAGTAATTCATCAACCCAAGGTCTTTCATCTCAAACTCGTTTGCAAGGTTGGACTTGCAGTCTCCAATCAACCTCTCATCTCCTGTAAAAAAATAGATCATCCACATACAAGACCAGTATGAGAGGCACCTCACCTGTCAAGAAGTACAGGTTGTGGTCAACCTCACTCAGCTGAAATCCCATTTCCCATAGATAGCTGTCAATCCTCGAGTACCATGCTCGAGGTGCCTGCTTGAGCCCGTAAAGATCTCGATGCAGTCTGTAAACATGTGTCTCCCTGTTCTCCACATCAAACCCCTCTGGATGCTCAATATACACCTCCTCCTCTATTGCTCCATTGAGGAAGGCAGCCTTGACGTCCATCTGATGGACACGCCAACCCATCTTAGCTGCTAGTGAGATAATGATCCGAATGGAAGAATACCTGGCAACAAGGGCGAAGGTTTCCTCATAATCAATACCCTCTTTCTGTAAAAATCCCTTTGCCAGGAAGTGCGCCTTGTACTTCTCCACGCTTCCATCTGCTGCATGCTTCACTTTGTAGATCCATCTAGATCCCACCACCTTTTTTCCTTGTGGCCTCGATACAACCTCCAATACTTGGTTTTTCATAATGGAGTCATACTCCTCAACCATAGCCTCCTGCCACACATCATATTGTGCAGCCTCCCCGAAGCTTGAAGGTTTAGAGTTAATCAACTTTGTCATCAGTGCCATATAACTAAGCCTCTCTGGTGGTACAATTCGTTTGAAAGATCTCTGTGGAGGATCAACAGAAGGAGTCCCCCCAACAATGCACCTTCCTTCAATTCGCCTCCTTCAACCTTCAAATAAACTGGTACAAGAAATGATACAAGAACTATGTCGGATTTATCTGAATGCAGGAGATAAGCAATACCAATAATCATCACATTCATCTATCTACAAGAACACAAGTGTTGAATGCTAGAATAATCTCTTTATTAGAAGTTCCAATGCCAGAGCTCATGCTTTACAAGGGGGGGGGGGTGTCGTCTTTATATAGCTTTTAATAGACGCAAACCTTAACTTACTTTTACATCCAACGGTTGAGATTATAACATCATCAACGGTGGAGATCAACTTTACATGGATCACACAGGGATCAATTTGACTAGATCAAGGGGGGGCACACTTTTTGCCCAATGACACTGTTATCACCAACCTTGTAGCTGCCTGTGCAAGATAGATCTAGGATGGATGGTAGAGGAACAAGCAACCAAGGAGGTGGAACCCAGACTGCCTAGACTCCCAAAGAGATAGTTGTCACGCCAATCAAGGCAGTCTTCGCTTTATGTTGTCTGAGTCCAAGACAACAATGGGGGAGACCCAGATCTACTCCCGATAGGAGAGGTCAAACCTAGACACCAGATCAGATCAAAACAAACTTTGAGGTATGTAAGGTGTAAGGTGTTCAGAAACTCTAGATCTACAGTAGGATTTAGTAGATGGATCAGGACTTCAGTAGTATATTGGCTGATCCAAAGCAGTAATCGGATGACCTTTGGGGGAAATGGTTAGATCTAGGGTTTTGGTACTAGCAACTAAAGAAGATGATCTCTGCCTTGGGAAGCGTAACCAAGGTAGGATGGGCAGGAAAATAGTCGGGACTATCTAGTACCTGGCTGACAGACTCAATGAAAAAGGTGAACATGTGTGATTGTCTGATTCATCAAGGAACAACCAATTTCAAGGGGAAGAGGTCAATTCAAGGCTAGCGCTAAGGATGGGAGATCAGTGCCTTTCGTGCCTTGGGCAATGGAGTCAGTATATACCCAGTGTTGAGGTGAACCCACCTAGGGTAGACCCTAATTTGTGGACCCAGATAAATGTTTTGGTCCGGATGGCTCATTTAAGGTAGGAATTCAGTCAAGGAAGGCTAGCGCTAGGGTTGGATGAGACAGATCTATTGATCTGAGGCCACCAGCAGACAACCAACTCAACGTTGAAGAGGAAATGGGATCAGGAGGGCCTGATCTACACACTTGGTTCAAAGAAATTTAGGAAAAGTCAAATCCCAGAAAAATCAAAGTTGATGAATGAGGCTGAGAGGATGAAAAACTGATTTCTTCAGATCTAGGGCAAGCAGGCTAGATCTACCTCAGCGTTAGGGGTGTTCTGGAGTGCTCAGGACCTGATCTATCAGCCCAGCCTGTCAGATTTCGGAAACAGTAAGCTCCGGAAAGGTCCAGTTTTTTAGTGATAGCGCTAGGGTTGTTTTCAGTCTAAAGTTTAGATCTAGGTCATACTGTCATGAATTTGGACAACGTTGGGGGTGATTTGGAATGTGTGAGACCCAATTTATCAGTCTATGAAGTCATAAATCAGAAAAAATCAAAACCTTAGTAGGTCAAATTTTCAGTGGGGGCGCTATGCAGTTTTCAGACAATATTTCAGATCTAGGTCAAACTAACAGGAATTTGACTAGCGTTGCAGTAGATTCAGTGAGGGGGAGGCTCGATCTATGAAACCCGACAGTGGTTTGGCCAAAGATCGGACGATTCCCGGATTTAGTATTTTTTAGGCCTTTTTTAGTATTTTAAGGATTTTCAGAAAAATGGAAAGAAAACAGGTACAATGGATTGAGATCTGCTAAAGAGAAGAGAATTACCTGTTAGATCGTACCTGGAAATGCTTGTAGAAGCCTTAACAACGGCGATCCTTGCTATCCCGATCAATTTTGGAAGATCCACGTGATTTCTATGATGGATGTAAGCCCCAAGCCACCAATGCGCCCCCTACCTTGCTTGAGCAAACGTCAACAATATCAAATTTGCTAAGACAAGATAAAGAAACCAAATGCTATAGGAAAGTAAAAAGAAGTAATCATAGATCACAACGACACTAATGAAAACCCCTTGATCCAAGACAAAGATAACCGAATGAGTTGAGGTCCCCCTGCAAAAACGCTCCAGCCAAAACGCCCCCCTGTAGACAAGAAAATGATAGAAGAAAAAATATAGATCTCACATGAATTTCCACAATGCTAGGAAGCAGAAGACTATCCAATCACCATTTGAGAACATCAGATGCAAAGTAGATTCTGAAAATATCCACTGAAAAATATTTCTATTATTCAGATCCAAGAGCGAAAGATCCCTTACAAATGAGAAGCTCTCTCCTTTAAATATAAATGAGAGAACCACAATCATAACCGAATCCTAACCACTTTCAAAACGAGTGGCTAAGATTAAAAGATAAAATATTCTAATCAATGGTTGAGATGAGCCCAACATACAATACATGGATCAATATAACCATAAAGTACCAAAGTGGACTAAAACACCCAACAAGAGGGTACCCCACTCAACAAGAAATAAATGAAGCACATGGTGGGTCAATGGAGTGTTAACTAACTCCCTATGGGTGCTCCATGGCACAATAAAATAATATAATATTTTAATTCTTTGACTTGGTGCCTCCTTGAGGAAATCGTGAGCCTCCCAAAAGCTCCAGAAAATAATATAAAAATGCCCAAAAAATAGGTGTGGGCCCAATCAGGTGCTACAACTACTGGAGAAGCTTCGGAGGACATCACTCTCATCATCATGACTCATCCCATGTCATTTCCTTGCCTCAGTAGCCCAAATTGATTTTTTCAATGGCCATTTAATCATTTATTAATCTACTTCGGGAAACGTGAACCTGCCAAAATAGCCTCCTAGGGTGCCTGCATTTTCAAACTGAGCCAACCAGGCTCTCTGGGATGGGGATACTATGGTACAAACAAGTGGTTGCACCCCTATGCCCCATACAACGCCCTAGGAGATCCAAATAAAACATCTCTCTGCTCAGACACATCATCCTGTGAAGCAAAATTGCATCAAAAGGGTAAAATGAGCCTAATCATCTCTGTAAGTGCCCGGAACTGAAAATAGGCTATCGCATTAGACTCAGAGAGTCCAAATCCATCTAGGGTGTATACTCATACTCCTGTCAGGTCTCTACTTGATCATCAACCATATCCAATAGACACTATAACCATCTGTAAATGATCAGATACCAATAATATAACTCAGACTATCATCCATCTTTTGCAAGTGTTATAAGGCTAAGACATGCTCTACAACTCATTTAGGCAACAATCATAACAAGTAGCAGTCATTTCACTGGCAGTGTATCAACCAAATACATATATAGGGTTTATTTATTATTACTCAGACAAGACTTTCAGGGCTATACTCACTTCATAGTTGTAGTCAATTTGCTAGTGACGGGTGAAGGATGAAATTTACAAGGCTAGGGTGAAGGATGAAATTTACAAGGCTAGGGCAAAGAATGACTTCCTACTTAACATCATGACACTTTGGATATGGAAAGGAAAAACTCACTAAAACCAATGCTGGACAAACAACAACACAAGGAATGGCAGTGCCTCACAAATGGTTGAGTTGTTTAGAGAGTGCTTATTCAACTTAGGCATCATGACTACATCAAGTTTGATCCAGTTTCATTAGGATCATCAATTTTATTTCCATGGCCCTTTTTGGCCTATATGACCCTTTGGGACTTCACCAGTACTTAAAAGCACAGCTAATTGTAGCTTTCATCCGGGACATTTAAATTTATAAGGTCAACAATATTTGGGTATAGCATATATTTAACCATTGCTTTTTTGGACCTTTTCTTATACCCTTCAAGGGGTATCTTAGCGTTTCATTGCTCTTGCCCTTTTTCACATATGTTAAGAAACACAGCTTTAGCATTTTCATTTTCCATGGGCGTATACAAACATTTCCAATATAAGTAGTATATGAGCTTTCAGTTTTAGCCAACAACATCTCAAGTGACTAGGGGGGAGTTCTGCACAGTGCCAAACAGCGGGACCACTGACCAGAATGATTTAGGCATACACTCCAACTCGCCAAAGGCAAGTTTTGTCACCAACTCAGAGCCAAGATACACTATAAACAAGGAGGTTTGTCCAACAAAGGTTCTAGCGGGGAAAGGGTCCTCCATGCCATAAGTCAAGAAGTCAGTGGGGTTGAAAACAAAACTGGAAGGTAATGGATGGGTGGAGACAGTGAAAGGTGAAGCCAACACTAGCAAGCCAAAACAATGGTGGGAATGACTACCTCTATTCTCTCTATTGAGGGTAAAACCAATGAGTATAGATCATGAACTTCGAAGTCAGAGTAGGGACATCAATACATAATACAAATACATCCAAGTCCATATAATTATGACCTCTAGATCATGACACTACATGTTAATACATGTCACAAAGATGAGTATAAGAGCAATGATAACCATAACACAATATAATAAAAGCCGAGTCATAATCATGCATATCATCCATCTGAACCATCATCTGTCCAATGAGAAAGTACTGATATAAATCTGGGCATCAATAACTGCTCTGTAAATGACTAAATGACTACATCAGTCCTCAAATCTGAGTGTCCTGAGACTCAGTCCTGACATGGTAGAGTACAATAGTCCACAAATAAAATAATGATCCGTCAAAACTGCTCATCTCAGCATCTCATATGTAAGAGATCTGGCTGAAAAATGCACTGTATCTGAAAAATAGAATATGGTAACCCGACTACTATATATGTGATAACGGACACCTTGTCTAAGTCAAAACATAATATAACATAAGATATAGTCATGATAATACATCAAAGGGGGTCACTAGGGTCTTAATTCACCCTGGGCCTCATTACAACCTAAAATCATAAGATATAACACTTTAATACATCAAGTGGCCAAGTTGAGGGGCACCCCTTGGGACGTCCTCACTGGCTAAGCCAAAGGAATAATCCCAAACCAAATGCTGACTGAAATTGATAAAAAAGTGTCTGGGGAGCCATAACACATCAATTGGATGAATTTCCTGCCATTTTCTTGACTTCCCTAGCCAAATCGATTTTTTCAGTAATTTCCTAGTTCATTTTCTAGTGGTAAAATCATAAAAGTCATCATATCTTCCTTCAGGCTGAGAACTGGGGAAAACTGGCTGCCTTAGAGTATCTGGAGACATAGAAGAATGGTATAAGTGACTACTCATACCGCTTGGAACACTGTGGTGCTCTAGAAAAACCAAAATCACTGAAATAATAATATAATCTGACCAATAATAAAGTGATAATAATCACTGATCATGCAATCAGAGGCCAAACATTGAAAACTGGAACCGTAGTATTGGTCTTGGGCATGTGTGGAGTAAATGTAGGCAATGTTGTTTTTTGAGCCACTACTTTGGGAACCGTGTTTAACTTGGTCAACTGGGTTTACTAGGTCAAAGTACCCAAACTATAGATGATATGTTGAACTAGGATGATCTTGCATGCATCTAAGGTAAGAACTGCTCCAAAATGTATAATAAAACCCAACTTTAATCATGCTATTCAAAATCATGGTGGCAATACTAATATAATATAACAGTCAGTAAGATATACCTGTGTACTAGAAGAATCATTGAATCTTCTGGAAGTCCCTTGTGTATGCCATACTTATAAAGCTTAAACCATTTTCTAGTGTTGGGTGAGGATGGAAAACAAGGCTAAGTAATGTGTGATGACCTCTTGTTGGTTTTGACAATGTGCTCTCTCTGAATAATAACACATACACTCATGCAAAATGACATATGCATGACATATAGCAATAGGGGATGGTGGTGTCTCACAAATGGATAAAGTACTTAGGCTTGTTTCCTTTTGGCTCTAGCAAGTTTTCCTTTTCATTACTTTGTAACATTGGTCGACCTTCAAAGGCAGGTGCCCTGGAAGCCTTTTGGGCTTTCGTAAATGACAAAGACAACCTTTGTGGGTTAGTCTCACCCTGTTGCCTTGTAGGGGCAAATGAGCCGAACACTATACAAGGAATGAGTGCTCATCCTTTGACCATTGACCTTTTCAATAACTTTTTATTTCACATAAGATGGTAGCCAACCTACAAAGGCAGGTGCTTTGGAAAGCCTTTTGGTCTCCACTAAATGACTAAGGCCTAGCCCCGCTGCTAGCAAGCATCCATAGCCCCGACGGGCTTGCCTCATCTTGTTGCCTCTGTGGAGGGAAAATGAGCCTAACATTATACAAGGAATGAGCGCTCATCCTTTGGCTACTGACTACTTTTTTAACATTCATACTTTGCATCATTTAGATATAACATTTATGCGTTCTGATGCTTTAGTGTCTAAAGACAGTGTTTGGTGCAGCACTTGTTTTGAGGACTAAACGAAAACTACTAGGTGAACTTAGCCACATTGGCCAAGGCACATACTTCATAGCCAGAGACACATAACAACATGGAGTCTATCATGCACAGGGTCAAGATGGGGAAAAGATCTTCAATCTCACAAGTCTCAATCAACCAAGTTCATAGGAGAAGAATCAACTATGGATGAACTGGATGGACGGGGACAAACGATACATGGAACCAACATAGCACTAAGGTTTAGGATTTGTGTAAAGCATGGGATATACAATAGTCTTCAACATTAGACCCTTCAATCATTCCTAGCACAGGTTTAAGCATCAATATATATAAGCATTGGTCACCATGATCATCCTAACATAACAAGCTTAGGTGTTTAACATACATCAAAGAGAAAAAACTCACCAAGGAGCCATATACCTGTTTCACCATATACCTGTCTCCATTTGATAAGCCCCTCTGTAACTGTGTACCACATCTGATATGCTACTCTGCTCAAATGAACTAGGTCAACACTGAAATCCTCTCAATGGTCAAGGAAATCTCAGTCCCAACAAGGAAATACTGCTTAATAAGGCTCTGAAATGGTTGAGGCTGTAATAATCCATGCTAAAACCCCATGTGAATGAATAGCTCGGAAAAATAAAGAGATCAAACTGTATGCTGTATCATGGTAGCCCAGCTGCAATCTATATGTGATAACATGACCTTGCAGGACGCATCCCCGTGGAACACTCCGTTTATGTAGGCTGCACTTTTTCTTTCTCTTTCTTTATCTTATTTTCAGGATTACATAGGAGTTGCTTTTGCACTCCTACATTGCATTTACACTAGATGTATCTTTCAGTCCATTGCCCTACTTTTCTGGTCATTTGCGGGACATTAATAGAATTATCTAATCTAAACCTTTTGGATGAAGAAACTTTGGAGGCTATCAGGACCATGAGACTTTGACATTATCCTCATTTCTCTCTCTCTCTTGGTCAATATTGAGATGTCCGGTCTTAGACTCTCACTTTGTATTGGTATTTGCCTACACCACTATTATATATTATTTGGATTTGGTTTTGGTTAGATCTAGTGGTGGGCTTATGTAGACACTTAGTTAGGTTGCACTTCTTTTGCATTGTTTATCTTACTTTAAAATTACACAGGTCCTGCTTTTGCACTCCCACTTTTATTCACATTGGATGTATCTATCAATCCCATTGACTTACTTTTGTGATCATTTGTTGGACATCAATAAAATTATCTTTATCGTATCATATCTAAATCTTTGGGATGGAGAATCTCTGGAGGCCATTAGAGACAAAATCATAAAGTATTTATAGAAGTATGATTCAAAATTTTGTATTTACTAATGGTGCTTGAATCTTCATAGAAGAAGATCTAGAATTTGGCTTCCTTGATGCAATTGAACTGCAGCAAGTCAATGGGACTTGTGTCAGAAATTTGTTTATGAGTGACGCCCCTTCAAGTGCAATGGATGTAATGAGTATTACCATTTTGCTAAAAATAGTCTAAAGGGGTTTCTCTCTCTAGCTCCTTATTCATGGGATGGGTTCCAATCATCCTCCAAATCCTCCTATGGTAGTTCAGTCCTAGGAACAATCCAGGAAGAAAGCAAAGGTTGGTCCAAACCATAATAGATTTTGGATCTTGGAATCAACCCCAGAAGGTGATCCTGCTAGCATTGAAGGACGTTCACCCTCAAAGAAAGAAGAAGGAAAGGACTTCGAGAGTAGTAGTTTAGAAGTCGAACATGACGACGACACAAGAGATGAATCGAATCTCATGGTTAACATAGCAACACAAGAGAATTGCTAGTTGGAAACTCAATTCCTCCTATAGACAACACAATAGAGGAAGGGGATGATTCAAAGCAATTTCAACCCTTTTCCACTGTGCAGGACAACTACATAGTAACAAAAGAGGAGGATGAAGTAGTGAAAGTGATTCCAGCATCTCTACGCTCTCCTGCAATTACAAGAAGCGGAAGGCCAAACACACCCAACACAAATTATGGATATTGTTTTTCTTCATATTTTGTGCAATCAATTTGAATAACAATACACTTGTCGGCTTGGACAAGGAAAGCGAAAAGTAAGACGTCAGTGTTGTTCCTCAGCCCCCCTGTTATTTGTGAAAGGATGATCAGCGCTTCGGTTGTTGTAATCTCATTAATATTTTTGTACTGTGCCATGCTGCAGCCTTAAACTCTTTATACAATCTAGCCATTGCTGTTAAAAACATAATAATATGACAAGTATTTCAACTTTAACCTGAGAGTTTTCAGGAGGTTCTACACTTGAGCTTGGGTTGATTTTTAGCCTTAATATTGTTTATATTTTGGCATTTTATAATATGTTCACTCAGATGGGCATGAATGTAATCAAGGAATCTCCTAATTGGACTTCGGTTTGTCATCATGTACTAGAATCTAGTTGCCTTTTTAATGTATGCTATTTGAATAATTGCATCAATATATTTTAGTTAGTTTACTGTTTTATGACTTTGCTTACAATGTAAATTGATTCCTGCATTGAATGTGTTGAAATTGTGTGAGGTAGAATGATTTTGGTCCTTCATCCATTTACAGATTCAAAGCGTTTTTAGGGATTTTACATGCTTTTTCATTTTTCAGGCTAGGATAGCACTTGAAAGGAGGCACTTTTTAGAGGGTGCAGCTTCAGCTGTACGTAGACAGGCATTATGGTCGAGCTTAGCTCATGACATGACCTCTGAATTCCGCAGTCTTTGTGCTGAAGAGGTATCAAATATTCCATTTGACAAAAATACTGCAGCATAGCATAAGATTTAGTGAATAAAATATCTGTGGGATGCTTCATTCAATTCTGCACTTTCAAATGCCGTGTTGATTTCTAAAGTGTTAGTGACTTTTTTTATGGTTTTCAGGCTTACTTGCAGCAAGAGCTTGAAAAGATTCAGGATTTGAAAATTTCCAAGGCTAAATTAGATGACGATATTAAAGAGAGATCTGGTGCAGGAGATCAGAAAACACTTTCTGTTTCTAGAGCCTCACGGCTTTGGGACTCTGTACTGAATCATACAAGTATGCTAAATTTTTGACACAAAATGTTTATGATCTTTTTTGTTTTTATAGAACTTTATAGGATTATTCAGGATTGTCTCAGCATTACGGTAAAGGTAAACTGATAAGCCCATCTGCTGCTAAGAATGCTTGATAATATTTATGGACAATTTACCTGCCATTCAATCTATCTTATTGTTTTGGTTGACAAGTCAGCTGATGTAGAAAATTGACAAAAAATTCAGACCTCAGTCATTCAGACATTTTGTCAAACACTTAGCATAACCCAGATTTCAGTCTTAAACTGTCATTAATTAAAAATACTTCACATGCACTTTATTAGAACAACCATAAAGCTGAAACATTGAAACTAAGTCTGTTTTGCAGCGGAAAAAGACATATAACAGCAGACTGATAAGACATTTAAACAGCAGAATTATGGTCAATATGACCCTGGAAAAACTCCCTTTGGGGAAAACCACTCCAAAAGTATTTTGTTCAGCATTTTTAGGCAAAAATAACGAATTTACAACAGCATTTAACCAACAATAAATGACTGTACCAGCACCTGTAAAGTGAAGGGGCTTCTCGTTGAAGAGAAGAAGCTTCTCGTGAAGTGGTTGAGGTAGCTGTGAAGAGGAAAAGGATTAGGGTTAAACTCTAGTTGTTGCAAAAATTGTGAAACCCTAGTTTAGGGTTGATCAATAAAAGACAAGTGTGGATGCCCTAGCTAGACTCATCCATGCTAGGGCATAACCACAAAACTTTGTTCGCTTCAATAACCAACGAATTCTTCTGTTGGAGCAATTGCAAGTGCAAGAGCAAGTGTGTGTAATAATGAGATGGATTTATCTTATTTTATAGCCTTTGAGTCACCTGTAAGTGGACCAAAAATCCAAAGAACAAAATAATATTATTTTATTATTTTATTACTTTGACTTTTACCTTTAGTGGTACTAAATGTCTTTCTCCACTTTCACTTTGACTCCTTAGTGGTACTAAGATCGTATACTACTGTGTGACACCAAGATGCTTTTATCTAATACTCTGTTTGACACCAAGATCGTTTACTATGGTGTCTTAACAAGGGAAGCTAAGCCTTGGAGAAGATCACAAAGCCCATTGATCGAGGGTTAGAGTGTCACACATGCCTAGAGCCGGTCTAGGGCTTATAGTGTTATCCTGGTAACATACCAAGCGTCTCCATTCTCTCGGAGAATGGTACTCAGCCCTGGGTTGAGTCCCTAGTCCTAGACTAGGTTAAATTCCTGGTAACTAACCAGGTGCCTCCATTAGAATGATCCTTAGCCCTGGGTTGAGTCCCTAGTCCTAGACTAGGTTAAATTCTTGGTAACTAACCAGGCGCCTCCATTCAAAGAGTGGCCACTCATCTCTAGGCTGAGTCCCCCAGTGCTAGACTCGTTCCACATTCTGCTCCCGCACCAGATGTCTCCATTCTACAGAATGGTCACTCAACTCGAGGTTGAGTTCCCCAGTGTTGGACTGGTTCCTTATCTTGGTCCCGGATTAGATATCTCCATTGAACATAATGGTCACTCAACTCAAGGTAGAGTCCCCCCAGTGTTGGATTGGTTCCACATCTTGGTCTCGGACCAAATGTCTCCATTCTCCTAAGAGAATGACTCTCGATGCCGCTCAGAAAAATCAACATTGAGTACACAAGAAACTATAGTGAAGAGATCCTAGGGGACACTTAGAATTAGCTGTTCGTTACTCCATCTCACATCAAAACCCGCAGGCTCTGTGACAAATTAATCATTACATCTCAATCAAATGGCCAACAGTCTTTAGATTTAGCATTTGTTTATCCACTGCTTTATTTGGGCCTTTAACAATTTCACTTCATAGCTTTTTTGATTTGTGTCTAAGGGCAATTTGCGATTTCATTTGCAGGCTTGCATTTCATAATATATAACATATAGCTCATACTGCATATAATGATGGTAGACATATTGCTTCAAGTTTTAGCTGACAACTTCTTGGGCAACTAAGGGGAATGTCCATAGTCAGGACCAAGCATCAGGGAAAACCAACCAGAGAGGTCAAGGCTTCAAAACCCAACTTGCCTAAGCTCAGGAACCAACACCAGCGGGTTCTCCTAGCCTAGAAGGTTCAAGGCTTCGACAAGTTTTGTTGCACAACTCAGAGCCGAGACACAAAACAACATGGGATCCATCATGCATAGAGGTCAAAATGGGGAAAAAATCTTCAATCTCACAATTCTCAAACAGTCTAAGTCATAGGATAAGCTTAGAATGGATGAAATTGGATGGACGGGGGCAAGTGATAAATGGAACCAACCTAGCACTAAGGTTTACTATTTGTACAAGCATGGCATGAGCAACAGTCTTTACATCAAGTCCCTTGATTAATCATAACACAGGTTAGAGCAACAATAGATATAAGCATAGGTCACCATAATCATCCTAACTTGATAAACATAGGTGTCTGACATACATCATAGAGCAAAATCAAACCAAGGAAGTGTATACCTGATCTCACCATATATACCTGTCTCCAACTGATAAGCCCTTCTCTAACTGTGTGTACCAACTCTGATCTGCAGCTCTGCTATAATGAACTAGATCATCACCCAAAAGCATCTCAATGGACTCCTGAATCTCAGTCCTGGCAAGGAAAATCTAATGAACAAGGCTCTGGAATGGCTGAAGCTGTAAGGATCCATGCTAATACCCCATATGAAAAATAGCCCAGAATACAAAAAAAGACAAGTCCATATGCTGCATCATGGTAGCCCAGCTGCATAATGTATATGTGATAACAGAACTTACTCATTTTAATTCATTATTTCCAGTCTAGGGAGCTTGAAGAGATTGATAAACCCATTTATTAGAGGCAATACTAATCGAATCTTAAAACAGAAGAAACAAGTGCACATACACACAATATACATAATGCTTACCCTGGAAACCCTTGACTGGGAAAACTCAGCCAAAGTCAGAGCTGTAGTGTCGTATCTCATTGTATTAACTTAACTGTTCGCAATACAATATTTAGGTATTCTGCAGTATTAGCTAACTCCAGAGTTGATGGAATCGGCCCCCCTTGCTAGGATTTTGTACCGGAATCTTGTCGGAATCGGAATCGGAATTGCATGTTAACTAGCAATCCCTATTAGTAGTATCTTATTTGGTTTGTTTGTCAAAAACTAGTAGTTTTTCATCTGCTATGAACTTAACCCCAAAGGTGTTATTGATAATGTTCTATAGGCCCTGCAATGTAAAATATAAGTATAAAATATATATATTTATAAAGAACTAAGGTTAGGGTTCCGATTCCCTGATTCATATTTTTAGGATGAGTGCCGAATCCGCACTGGATTCGTCAGCCGATTCTGACCACACGCAGTTTTCTTGTAACCTTGGCTAACCCTAATCTGCTAACCAGAATTAGATTACAACTCTAATCTCTTTACCAGGATTAGATTACAATGGTATTAACACCATGGGATGAAACCACCCTAAAAATCCCATAAATACACCTATAATGGCCTCTGAAAAACAAGGAGAAAAATACGTGCCGGTGTGTACAGTCTGTACCTTGAAAGATTACAAAACATCCAACAGAGAAGAATGCATTGCTGAATTTTCCAGCCAAACAAGTAGGGAATTTTCTCATGTAGTTATTATGATACAGGAAAATCTTCTTTCTCACATAGACAACGATTATGAGATCCCATAGATCCTGTTTGGGACGCCTGAGTATGATATAATCGTTTGAGTTTACATTGTCGCTACAACTTTCTTTTCTTGTAAAATAGTCACTGTAATGCATTATGGATGCTTTGTACAGATATGTTATCACTGAAGGCTACTATTTGCTAATTAAAATCTGTAAATTAGTGTTAATATTCTGTCTTCAAAGCGTGGATGCCATCTGGTTTCCTATTCAGGGTCCATGAGGGAAGTCCACAGCTAATATAATGCTGAATTGAATCAGCAAAAAGAAAAATTATAGCTGAAATGAGCTGGAAAGGTATGCATGTAGTTGAGAGAAAGGTGTTGGCATGCTGGATAAGATAGGAGAGATGGAATATATTTAGCCGGGAAAATGGATGCAGATATCCAAAGTAACTAAACATTGAAAATCTGAAAGTGTTAATTACCCAACGGTTACAGTGAAGGGCTTTTATGGCATCCACTAAGGCTTTCTTTGAGGTCTTAAAAGCTTTTGGATTTAGTTTTTTCTCTATAGAAGGTGTGGGTTTTTTAATTCTTCATTCTAGTTTTATTTTTGAAATGTTTATGGTGGGATTGCTGTTACAGTGGACTACATGGATTTGTCATGGAATACTGCTAGAGCACGTGTTATCAATAAAATGTACATGATAATCATCTTGCCTAATTTTTTATTTGCAGCTCAACATGAGGAACTGGCTTCAGGACCCATAGAGGATTTGATAGCTCACCGTGAACATAGGTAAAATATTCTTTTGGGGATTGAAACCGATTTGAAAATATCAAGTTATTTCAAGTAATATGTTGAAATGTTCAATTAGGTATCGTATTTCTGGAACAACATTGCGTGCAGCCCTCGAGCACAGCTCAAATATGTCTCCAGTGGATTCCTTGTCATCTGAAAGTGATGATCTGAGCCAAAGACAGAAGCATGATGAGGGGCAGCATCCCAGCGATTTTCATAATATGATTAGTGATAGACAAAATCCATCTTTGCAAGAAATTGAAGCTCAAGGAAGTGAAGAAAGCTTTATTAGAATTGAGGAAAGAGGTGGAAAAGCCTCTCCAACAGTTGATGTGGCCGAAATTCTTAGGCGATGGACACATGCTTTGCAACGGATACATAAGCAATCGCTTCGGCTGGTACATGATTTGAACTCGAAGAATGGCGTTGTACTCGTCTTAGATATATCAGTAGCAAGTTACAACAATGTCTCGTTTACTAGATAGTCTAGTAGTGCTATTACACTAAAACTTAAAAGGTCCAACTACTTATAGCAAAAGTTTCCATTATGTAGATTTTGATTTTGTTAGACATATGGGTTTCCGTCTAATGTTGTGATTGTTTTAGGTGATCATTATTTGCATCTATTTGTCAACTCAAAAATATCTATGACCTAATCTTTGCCCAAATAATTTTTCAGGGATTTGGATTTTTTTCATTGTTAAAAATCTGCCTTCTATTTTGGGAGTAGTGTCCACCTTCACTTATATATCGTTGTAGAAAACAGAAGCTTACCTTACATTGCAGGACTGAGAAATATCTATTTTGTCAAAATCAATGCTGTTGGGAGTGGAGAGCAGGAGCAGGAGCGGGAAGTGCAATTTTCAAAAGCTTTTGGGAGCAGAGCGTTTTGGGAGCTTTTTTTTTATATAATATAAATTTTTAAATTTTTTGATGCATATATATTAAAAAAAAATGCATAATGCCAAATCAGCTTTGAAAAACATGAAAACATAGGTCTAACCATTTGGTGTATGTATAACATCAATTATCTAGTAGCTATAACTTATAATATTGTCATCAAATGATTGTTCATTAACCACATCAACCTTTAAGTTTCAACATATAACATTTTCCATCAAGAAACTGTAACAGATAACGCCAACCACGAAATGAAAGTCATATTCGTTACCAAAGAGTTGCAAGATGCAATCAACAATTTAACCTTCAAAGATAAATTGTAGGTTCAACCTTTAAAGTTCAAATTTAAAGCTTAAACTATCATAGAATGTTTACAAAACAGGCCATAATAAATATTAAAGACAAAGTAATATGAGCTATCTACTAAGTTCCCCTCTTGCTATGAGAAACTTTCATTTTCTTTTCTTGTGGTCTAGGAACAAGTGTAGGAGCAACTTGAAGTGGTTGTGGAAGATGAGTAATAGCTGCATGGCCCCCACACAATGCTGGATGTTGTGAAGCTAAAGGCAAAGTTCTTGCATCTGAAAACTTGCTGGTGGTTGGGGGTGGCATCTCTGTTGTATGAATCTGATCACCATCATGATAACCAAATTGTTCAGCCTCCGAGTGCTCTAAAGCTATGGCCCCATCCTCTAAATTAGTCTCCTCTTGATTGTTGTCCCAAGTCAGATATGTCCTATCATTCTTGGTCGCATCACTAATGGAGAACAACCTCAAGTTATAGTGCACATAAATCCAGCTTTTGGCCTGATCCACATTCAAGTTGTTTCTCTTCACGTTGTGGATGTAGCTGTAGGTCCTCCAACACCTCTCTGCAGAAGAAGTGTTAACAACTTGTGAAAGCAAATACATCACCGAGTTATGCAGATATGTGGTAGAGGAGCCATACATTTTCCACCATTCGATAGGACTCAACCTAACTCGATCTTTGGTTGCCTGTAGGTTACCAAAGATTCCATGTTCACTAATATATTTGCTCAATTCACTTCGTACTTGAGCATATTCCTCTTTATCAGGCACCAACTTGTCTAATGCAAGCATATACACTTCTTGCACCTCTAGATTTGTGTGTGGTTTTTTCTAACTCCACTCATACGTGCTAATTGGGCCAACTAAGATGGAGAATAATATTTTGGTGTAAGGACATATACTAGGGCATGGAGTGGAACATTCAGATTATCTCACCTTTTGACCACATGTTCATGAACATGATCATACAAGATTGCATCTCTCTCCCCAACAATGTCTTTGATTTGTCCTCGCATGCTATCCATCTGCTCATACACCTCCCCAATCACAGACTGATCTATATATGCAAATTGAATCATACTATAAATGGACTTGGTGAACTACAGAACATACCTAACTTGTTCCCATAATTGACCATCAAGAACAATGTCCTCCACATCTCGAAAGTCATATCTATTAGATGTGCTTGTAGCCCTTTCTTTCAAACCTTGCATTTAATAACTTGAGACCATACTAGCCAATGCCTCTCTTACCTTTAAAATGCACTTGAAGGTGACGTAGTTGCTAACCAATCTAGTTCTTGCAATCTTTAGTAGCTCTAACCTAGAGTGATTGTGAAAAATGTGGTGGGCAATGTTATGATTGGTAACAAATTTTGTCATTTCCTTTTCTCTCTTGTATAGGGCACCAATCCATTTATAATTAGGGTCCTTCATTTGAATAATGTCTTGCATCAAAAGGTTCAATGTGTGAACCAAATATCCTAATGAAAGTATGTTAGGGTCCATGTCCTCAATAATTGCTCCTGAGCCTTACAAATCGCAATATTATCAGTAATGATTTGAATGATATTGTTTGGCCCAATCTCTTGAATGGTTTTAAGTAAAAGTTATGCAATATTAATACTAGTCTTGTAGCAATTTGAGTTGTTATGGGCTGAAAGGAAGAATGCACCACTGGAAAAAACATCAAGAATATTTTTCAATGGCCCACCTTTAACATTTGTCCAACCATCAGATAAAATGGATACCCCATAGTTGGTCTAATCATTTGTAAACTTTAGAAGATCATTATGGATTTTGCCTCTTTCTCTATCAAGTTCCACGGTTCTCACTTTGTCATACCCGAGGCTCGTGTATCCTTTAGGGACACAATTGGTGGCTTGTACTGTTTCATGTTAATAGGGTGAGCAAAGAACATTGAATGGTACACCACATACGTAGAGAAACCTATAAGCTTTTGAATTAACATCATCCTTGCAACCTTGGTCAAGGAAATATGATATTGTTCTATGCATAGGTGAGAATCCACTACTAGGGGGGTGTTATGCCCCATATTATATGAGGATAATATCATTTATATTTGCTTTACTTTCTCCCTATCTATTGATGTATTCTAGATTGACTTGGCCTATTTTTTCTTTGCTTATGGGGCTTCTATGCGATATGGGTGATGAGATCATCATTAAATGATGTTATTCTTATGCCTTGTTCTACTATTGTACAGTGTCAAGTGATGTAATTTCATGACTACGTATTACTTGTTGTTGTCCCATATTCCATATTGCTATTACATGATGTATTTGTATTTGATTGTTTTGATGAGTATAGCTAGTAATATTTTGCATAGGTTGATGAAGGTGAAGGGTTGTTGATTTAATGGCGTACCATATACCTATATAACATCTGGGCTTGCTCTCATTTTAGTATTACTAAGGAGTACTCCCCTTATTGTTGCCTTCAACGAACAATTTGATGCTCTTTGGATCATCATGACAATCATTCTCAAGTATGCTTAAGGAGTGCCTTGTCCCATCCTAGGTTCTTGTTATCACAATTCTTGTAGTTGCCCCTTGAGGTGATCCTGTCCAGGATGGTAGAGGGGAAGGAAACTAAAGTTATGACATACGAGATCCAAGACCTATGAAATTACTGACTTGTCACAACAGTCAAGGTTACCCGAAACTTAGGAAAAGCTGATAGCTAAATGAAGGGGGCATCCCTGGTTAACCGGTTAGGTCAACTTGAAATCAAGACAACCTTATAAATGATAAATTCAGTGGATTAGTGAAGGTATCTTGATGGATACTCTTAGATTCAATGGTTAATTAAGGTTTGGAACAACACCAATTGTTGAAATGCCGAGAGGGGGGTGAATCGGTATTTGCACAATTTAAATTTTTTAATCAAGAGCAAGTTGCTCATCACCAATCATAGCAATATCATCAATGTACATGAATATGACAAGATGCACGATACACAATATTTTTGACGTGGAAACCCAAGTCTTGGGGGTAAAACCACATAAGCCTTTTTAAAAATGAATTTTACCCAGCAACAATTGGGGTAAACAAATTTAATACAACTTTACCAGCTACAGTTGGAAGGGGCTACAACCCTTTAGGCTTCGTGAGCTACAACTGACAAGCTGCTACAACAGCTTAACTCACAAGTTTGTGAGCCCAAGCACCACCCTACCACCCTGAAGAAAAAGAGGACTGAACTTGTGGACCTGTCAAAACCAATCACTGAACTTCTTGCTGCTGATAGCCTCTGTTCTCTGATTACTGCCAAATCATCACTGCATACTGATATGTCATTAACTGCCACACATTGTTCATGTACATCATTGTACACCACATCATACAGACTCATTGAACAAGTAATTCTGCTCTTCTTTCACTGAACACAAGGCATGCATCATCATAGTGTACCATCAAGTAACATCGTCATCATAGGGTATGCATCATAGAGTGTATGTCATAAGGCGTAGGAGAGCATCATCCCACCATAGCATGCATGTTCATTATAATAGCAACATCATAGAGTGTACTTCATCATCATATCATAGCATGTATTGTAGAGTGCATGGTGTAGCATGCATCATCACATCATCATCATCACATCATAGCATGTATAGTAGAGTGTGCATCATAGAGTTTTCATCAAAGAGCATAGGAGTGCATCGTCACTTTATGGCATATATATCAATATACCACTGTAGTCAATACTGTTCACACATTACTGTACACACCATTGTATACATTGTTCATCACTGCTCACATACCACTGTATTCATTGTACATACTGTTCACACACTTGTACACTCACTGTGCATATAAATATATATACTTATACTGTTCACTCAATTGACATTATATCTTATACATACCCTATCACTGTAAACAACCTCAGACTGTGTAAACACTTCAATTCGGGACCGTTGGAGATTTCAGGAAACTCGGGATTGTGCAGAAAAGCTCAACCTTTCTCAACTTCGGGACCGAGGTTGACTACAATTCGGGACTGTTGAAAGGATGAGAAAACTCAGCAGTGACCTTCACCAAAACTTAAACTGTAACTGTGGATGATCTCCAAGAATTCAGGACTGTTCTAGCTGAGGATTTCAGACTGCAAAGAAGGCATCAAAACTCAGACCGTGGCATGAACTTTTAAAACCCAAAAAAATTTATGTGGAAGAACTCGGATTGATTGCTGCTGCTGTGTATTTTCATGAGTTCTCTTCCAGCGAAAAGACCTTAGTTCAGACTCCAAAGAGGTTGATTCGTTGATTGATGTAGTTATGGCAAGTGCTTTGTGTATTTATACACTTAAGTAAGCGTTGAGGAGGAGGATAGGGCCGACCTGATGAAGGATTTAAAAACAATTTAGTAAATATAAAACTGTTTTATCATATTGGGCCGCCTTTAAGGGATTGTTAAAGGTTTTATTAATTTTAAACTTGTTTTAAAATTAAACACTTACTAGGCCCGATTTCTAGGAGGGTTGAAGGGTAGTGACTTGCATACAATATTTTATTAATTTGTTTTAACCAGTGTTCCACCAAGTTTATGGGACGTGGGATTGTGGGAGCGGGGAAATGCACTTTCGGGACATGTAGAGACAACCCAAAATTTTGGGGTATTTTGGGGGACGGGGGGGGCGTCGAAGTCTCTAAAATTATAAAAAAATAATAAAATATGAACCCCAACATATAAACTCTTATGTTCCCGAAGACTTTAGTGTAATGTAAATGTAATCATTATAGCCAAGAATATCATATCAATGTTTGTTTCTTTTTATTTTGATTTATAATAACAATTTAGTGTAAAAGACTAAAATTTAAGATGAACCAATTTTTTTAAGTAAAAAAATTTAAAAATTCGAGGGGGTGGGGGCATGTGGGAGCCCCCCATTTTTAGGAGGGGGCTTGTGGGAGCCCCCCAATCTGGGAAACTCCTAGACTTGCGTTTCCCCAAGTTTTGCAGAAACGGGGTGTTGGGAAACATTTCCCATGGAGCCTCCCAGCCCCCCGGGGCGTGGGAAGTGCAGTGGGTGTGCCCCCTACCCTGGGAGACGCGTTCTCGTGGAGCAATAGTTTTAACACTTCAACTTAATTAATATTTTAATTAAAAAGGATTGCTAACGTTCTCTTCCAAGGGTGTTAGTGTTTAATATTCAGAAAGGTATTAAGATGATTCATTTTAATTTAAGTTAAGGGCTAGAGTTTTTACAGTTGTTCTTTGTGCTATTTCAACCAATGGTAAGGTTTATATGCTTAAGGGTCACCAAACATGGGCTTACGAAGGCATCATCAGTGTTTTAAGGGCACGACATATATCATAGGATCAACTTCTAGATTGTGGGCTTAGGGACTTTTCCTAGGGTACGATGACCTCATTAAAAACACAAATGAACACATAATGGGTCATTTGGACTCGTTGACGTTCTACAATTCTTCAACCAACCAAGGACACTTTCTAGGGTATTAGGGCATAGGTTGTGGTACTGGGGAATCCAAAGAAACTACTAGGGAACCATAGACATATTTTAAGGGAACTTAAAGACTGTAAAGGGTGTACAGGGATTTTGCCATTGTCCCAAGGGCTCCAAGGGCTTCAGACATGGGCTTGGACAAGATCAAAAGCTCTCCTTTGACACTGACAACTACTTAACCCTTAGGGGCTCCTCAAGGGGCACCAAGACACATTGACGCACTTGCTGGCATCAACGACAATTTAGTCAACAAATTATGCCTATGTGAAAAGCCCCAATTTTCCCTAACTAGGGTTTATTTAAAAAATCAAATAAAAGGATGAAAAGGTAAAATTGAGTGAGTTAGGAACTTAAGTTAATTGCTAGATGATGGATGTGTCAATTAAAGGTGATTCTAGGAATACCCAATTTGAGATCTAGGCCAAATTGACTATTTCCCCAATGAGGGCGACTCCCCCTAAGAGAGACCAGTGCTTTGGATGGGAAAATGGAGTCCGATTAGCATGAAAATTGGTCCCTACAGGTTTTAAGTTATTTCCAACTTGGATTTTAAATATTAAAGATGGCTGCAAGCTAGAACTAGGTGGATCTAAAAACTAGGGTTTTAAATGAGGGTTTTAATTTTATTATTATGCCTGGGAATGTAAATACTGAAAAATAATGTAGAAGAGATTTGACTTACCCGAAAATGAGAGATTCCACGAGATGTTGTCCTTTGTCCAACATTTGTCAATTTGGAAGCTCGATTTTAATTCTGGTTGAAGATCCAATTTACCTAGTGTGCCCTCCTGCCAAAGAGAAACCAAATTCAATAAGAATTAAGTAAAATTGTGTAAAAATTTAAAGCTAGCAAGAAAGTAATACATGCAAGAGAAATCAAAGGATTCACGAATCAAATGCTAAGCAAAACCCCATAAATGTTTTGAAGAGAAAGAGAGAAAGTTGCGCTCCAACAAATGTGTCCTCCTGCAAGTGAGATCAACACCAAGATATTTCGAAAAATAAAATCTAAACATCTAGTGCTCAAAGAGACTCAAACACAAGAGTCACAAACTTCTCAGAGATTTCAGAAGTATGCCAAAAGATCTATTATTATTTTCAATACAAGAGCCAAAGTCTCGATAGAATATAATGATGGGATCGTCTCTCTTAAATAGGAGGAGAGTGGTGTCCACATTCTAACCATTTAAATTCGATAGTTGAGATTATAACATCATCAACGGTGGAGATTACATTTTACGTCACATACATGGATCACTTGAAAGAGGGGTCGCACTTTTGGCCAAGGACGGCTTAGGGATGCGAAATACATTATAGTGAATGAATATAACAAGGTGGTACATGACGACATTCACCTTAGGGGCATAAATCACCCTAGGTGCCTACTCTAATACATAACATCAAGATATAACATGTCAATACATCAAATGCCAAGGTGAGGGGCGCCCCCATGGGGGACATGTTGGAGTTTTCCCTTAAGTTCAAATATATTAGATCTTTAATCTAATGCACTAGGATTACTGAAAGATAGACAAGCACAACACAAAAGAAAGACAAAGAATTTTATCTTGGGAAACCACACAGAAGAAAACCCAACAACTTCTTCTGTATAGATTCGTCACTTAGTACAATGTTAGACAAAGATAGAAAACCCAAATATAAGATTTCTTTTGTAGCTTCTTCTTCCCAAGCGAACTTGTCTTTCTTTCTCTTGGACCAAACTTGCTTGTGTTTTCTGTGTGTCCAAATGAGGGAGAGCGCCTCCCTATTTATATTCTTCAGTTGTGTGACCTAGGACCCCAATAGGGCCGACCTCTCTACTTGAATGGGCCGACTTCTCCTAGGGAGACTAAAAAATACATTTTACACTTGATCTTTTGTGGACTATTGCCCCGACTTACAACAAAGGTTTTACCTCAATTCTTACATGACCAATTACATCAATGACATCTTCGATCGGAGGGAAAACATCCACGAAAGGAGTAATAACAAAAGTACATAATAATAATAATAATAATAATATAAAGAATATCTTTTGAAGTTACATTTACAACCATAGTTTTAAAAATCGGAATCGGACTCAAAATCGGTCGGGAGTTAACTCGGACTCGGAATTGGAATCGGTAATGAATCGGTCGTAAATCAGACGATTTGAATTTACTGAACCGACTTACTAAAGAATACATAAGATATTTAAATTTTAAAGAAAAACGCAGGGTCTTCACTTAGTGAAACCATGCCATTGTGCCTTTGTTAATGGGATATTAAAGAATACCCCTAATTTCACTAGATATTGAGAATTACTTACCCAAACCCTTTGGTTGATTCCCCCTCCCAATACATATTTGTAATTAAAAAACCCTATTTTTACAATATATTCCTTATTTTTACTAGAAACCCCTTTTTATACCCCCCCAATACCTATAAACCCCCCATACCCTGTTCCCCGCCTCCCAATACCTACAATATATTGACCTTATTTTCACAATTAAAAAGCCCCCTTTATGAATCACTCTGTTCTTCCTCGCAAAGACTCCATTTTGGTGTGGGTTATATGGGACTGTCAGCTCCCTCTTGATTTCTGCATCCGCACAAAACTCCTTGAAGGTATTCAATGTGTACTTGCCTCCATTATCTTTTCTGAGCACCTTGATCCTCTTCCTAGTCTGGTTTTCTGCAAGAGCTTTAAACTCTTGGAACCGTCTGAAGACTTCTCTAGATTCCTTGCTCTTCAAGAAATAGATATAGGTCTTCTTGGAATGGTAATCTATGAAGCTCACATAATATCAAAACCCTCCAATTGAAATGACTGACATGGGCCCACAAATATCTAAATGGATTAGATCCATGATCCCTTTGGACCTGTTATCACTCCTGGGAAAGGTAGCCTTGGTGTTCTTTCCCATGGCACACCCTTTGCATGCATTATGATGGTTTGTACTGAAAGAGGGAAAACCAATCACTAATTCCTTGAGCACTTTGAGTTCTCCATGATCCAAATGTGCCATCCTTCTATGCCATAGCTCACCATCATGGCTGCAGCTGTTGCTACTCACCAACAATTTGGATGGTTTGAGTTTGAGTCTGTACAACTTGTTGCTCCTATGCCCAATTACCTTCGCTGAGCTGAAGTTGGATACCTTCAGATGCATATAAACGTTTCCATCCTAGAAGGTTATCTCAGACCCTTAGTCCTTCGGACTAAAACTAAAATCAGATTCTTGTGCAATCCTGGTACATATAGTACGTCTTTCACTGGTAATGCCTTCTCGGACTCACTCTGAAACTTCACAGTCCTTGTGCCTATTGGACTGTACTTGGAGTTGTCCCAAGCTCAATGTGGAAGTCAGAGCTATGCTCCTTTAGATCGGTGACATAGTCTCGTACTTTAGTCATGTGACTTGAAGCACCATTGTCAATGTACCTCACATCATTGGATTTTGAGCTAGAGAGACATGTGATGAGTGATGACTCATCCTCAAATTTGGTTGTCTGATCTTGTTAGGTAGCTATACCACTGTTGAACGCCCAACCCAACTAGTGCTCTGTCCTCAACCTGGTAGACATCTTGACCCATACCTGTAGAACTTGTAACCTAGTCTTTTGGAGAAACTTCCGTAACTCTGCCATTATTTCGCCAAGATCTTTTCGCTGTCAAATCAGCCTTACGCTATTCGTTCGTATGGAACTGTATAGATTTGGAACGACTTCTGTACTTGTAGATCTTCATGCTGAAACAAAGGGTTAAGCCCTTCACTCTTCTCCTAAGGTTACATTGTAGTTATTATAGAGAACCTCACCTTGATACCATGTTAAGTTTTAATAACCAGATTTGATTGCAATTGATTCACTGATTTTTATACCTAGATTATAATGTAGATAAAAAATGACTCAAAAATTACAACACACAGATTACTAATGCAGAACGAAAAGATCAAATAAACATACATAGTTTGCACAAGATATTTTACCTTGGAAACCCCATTTCCTAGGGGAAACTAACAAATAGTTTGTCTTTCATTGCAGATTTATTACAACACCTATAGTTCCAGGTTTCTGGATATATAACACCGAATCAGACTCATGACTCACACCTGCTTCAACTGTGCCCAAACCTTCAACAATATGACAAACCCTAGCTTGAACGAATCACTCACTCCAAAGCCTCTAAGAGAGTCCTTCTCTTAGATCTGATCACTCACTATCAATATATCTCACTAATTCTCCCTCAGACTCTTATAACATTAACTTTATGCACATACGATGGGCTCTCCAATACCATGAGCTAATTGACCTTTTACCTAAAGTATTGTGATGGTCACTTTTGCAAAGAGACTTAGAATTTGAGGATACTTCCACGTGCTAGACACAAGCCAACGTAGAAGCACCTATCCTTACTACAAACTTTAACAGACCACAATAGTACTCTTAATAAAATTTGACAAGCTATGAGGTTTGCAAAAATTGCCAAGGACTAAGTTGTATAAAACACTAAAATAGTGGTTGTACCATGCATGTTTCATTACGAGAATGCAAAAATGTGTGATATGGCTTGGAAATGTGTTTTCGGCCATACAAATGCATCATACATGTGATAAAAACATTTCATATGGCTGGCAACATGTTTTCAAGTCATACCAATGTCTGTATGATGTGTTTTCTTCTCCAAATCAGGTTATTTTGACTTGGTTTGACTCAAATTTTAACTACGTTTGACCAAAAGTTCTGGCAAATAATGCTAAATTTTAGAAGTAAAAGTTGACATTTCTTTTATCTTTTTTTTTCACCCTTTTTGATATTTCCTTTATGGTTCCTTAAAAGTTGACTTTTCCTCTCTTTCCTTTTCTATATTCTCACTTACATTTTTAACGTTACCATTAATTGTTTTAGAATGTTTGAGAATGGTTCCAATTTCATCGGACTTCATATGGAGAAAGTAGAATACACTATACTATTCAAAATTTTGTAGACTTAACAGTTTTCAAGATTTCAGGATTGCCAAGATTGCAACATTTCTATTCTATTCTGCCATGTATTTGGTAATGGGATTGGCATTTAATCAAAAGCACCTAGCCCTTTATGTAACCTGATGTTGGTGGCGTTGATTGTTGAACTCCTTTGTCACGACCTTAGCAAATATGTACCCTTCACTCAGGCCAAAATCATTGATTAGGCATTTTGGGTATTTTCTACCATATTTTAAGGCTTGGATTAGACAATTTCATCAAAATTGGATGGTGTTGATTGATGTCCTTGAAAGATCAAGGTAGAGGCAAAGGCTAGATGAGGAGGCAGTGGGTGATACTAATGATGATGATCCCAGTAAAAATAATGGTGGAACATCGGTTGTTATTAAAATGTTCTTGCTCATCTATTCATAATGACTTGTTTCAAAGTTTCAATAGAATGTGCTATTTATAAATAACAAGTTGTATGTGTGTGTGTCTGTATCAGTGTTGCAAATATCACTTAAAAATTGGGACATGGACTGCAAGCCGAGTTTTCGATAAAAAATTAGAGGAAAAAACTGTCTCGAAAATTTTGTAGACTTGCTCGTTTATGGTTCCTTAAAATTTGACATTTCCTCTCTTTCCTTTTCTATATCCTTACTTAAATTTTTAACATTACCATTAATTGTTTTATAATGTTTGAGAATGGTTCCAATTTCATCGGACTTCATATGGAGAAAGTAGAATTCACTATCCCGTTCAAAATTTTGTAGACTTTATAGTTTTCAAGATTTCAGTTTTGCCAAGATTGCAACATTTCTATTCTATTCTACCGTGTATTTGGTAATGGGATTGACATTTAATCAAAAGCACCTAGCCCTTTATGTAACTCGATGTTGGTGGCGTTGATTGTTGAACTCCTTTGTCACGACCTTAGCAAAAATGTACCCTTCACTCAGGCCAAAATCATTGATTAGGCATTTTGGGTATTTTCTACGATATTTTAAGCCTTGGATTAGGCAATTTCATAAAAATTGGATGGTGTTGATGTAGATTTTTCACTAGTTTTCAGCCACCGGTTTCAAGTAAAATTTATATCACTATTTATGACATTATCAGAAAAATAAAGTGCTGGAAATAAACAAAAATTTTCAGACTTAAAACACTGCTGTAAACAATCTTTTCAGTGACAGGAAATAAAAATCATCACGCCATTTAACCACACAGAACACTAGGATTTTTTGGCCTATGGCCCTAGAAAAACCCACTAGGGGAAAACCTGTCAGAGAGAGTATTTTTATTTTTCAGGAGAAGTTTATCATTTACAGCAATACACATAAAATATCAAACCAACTTATCTCAACCCGGAAGATAAATTTCTGTCTCGATTTGTGTGTTGAGCAGCAAAAATTGAACTTTGATTTTTTTGTTTTTTGCCTCGATTTTCGTGCCATTGTATGGACTGTACAGACAAACCGTACGGACCTCGAAATCTGTGCCCAAATTTATTTTCTCGAAAATCGTGCCCAGAAATCTGCCTCGAAAATCATGCCTGCTGCTTTGAAAACCGTACCGTATGGACCAGCAATAAATGTTGCTGTCTTCTCCTCGATTTCCATGCCCTCTTTGCTGCTGTCCTTTCCCTCGATTTGCGTGCTGCAAATTTTTTCCTCTTGCTCAGGAAAAATGGAAACTCTCTCTTCTCTCTCTCAGCTCTCTCTTCTCACTTCAATTTGCAAAAGTGAGGCAAAATGCCTTTTCCATGCCTTTTTGAGCAAATGCTAGGGTGAGTCTAATCCAACGGTGGAGATTAGATTAGATCAAGGGTTGACATTAAATGCTCATATTTTATTTCTTAAATATTAATTTCACTAACCCACTTAAATTTATCAAAAAGTGACTTTAATGCTCTAAAGTCAAATTAAATGTTTTTACTTAAATGACAAGGGTCACTTTATGTCCCCTTTCTAAGTGACTAAGGAAAAAGTCACTAGGGGAACACTTCCCTAAGTACAAAACTAGCATTCCCTCTTACCGAGGAAGGTGTTCTGCACCACTCCCAACTTGTCTTTGATGAAGACAAACTTGCCCCTCCCCTGTCTTTGATGAAGACAAACTTGCCCCTCCCCAAAGACTTTGTCAGTATGTCTGCTACCTGCTCATCTGTGGAAATGTACTAAAGCATCATTGCCCGCCTCTGAACATAGTCTTGAATGAAATGATACCTGATCTCATGGAAAACCAGATTCTTATAGAGCTGGATGCAACTTTGATTGTCACAGTAAATAATCGTAGGCCTAAGCTCCTGACCAAATAGATTCACCAGGAACTTGCGAGGCCACAAGGCCTCGCAGCTGGCCGAACTGCCTGCCATGCACTCAGCCTCTGCATTACTCAATGCAACGAACTTCTGCTTTCGATTGAACCACGACACTGCTGCCGAGCCCAAATTGAAACAACATCCGGAAGTGCTCTTTCGGTTTGCCACACTGCCTGCCCAATCTGAATCTGTATAGCCAATCAATCTGATCCCCTTTGACCTCTTGTAGTCCAAACCAAAAGCCACTTTCTCTGAAAGATAGTGCAACACATGTTTTGCAGCGACCCAATGCACACTCCTAGGCTTAACCATGAACTGGCTAAGAGTGTTCACTGCAAAACACAAATATGGTCGAGTGTTGACCAGATACATCAATGACCCAATAAGCTGACGGTATAAAGTAGGATCCACCAACTCTCCCTTGGAAGCATGAAGCTTCTTTCAGTTGGTGATCATAGGTGTTGACATAGGCCTGCAATCCTCCATCCCGAATCTCCTCAAGATATCAACTCCATACATTCCCTGTCCCAGGAGAATATGTCCAAGCTCCTGCCAAACCTCGAATCCCAAAAAATAATGCATCAACCCAATATCAGTCATCTCGTACTTACTGCAAGATCCTTCTTGGAAGCTGCAATGGGTCTCTCTCTCCCTGTGATAAACAAGTCATCAACATATAGCAGAAGAACAAGCAGATCATCTCCAACTATGATGAATTAGAGATTCGGATCAGCTTCA
Source organism: Pseudotsuga menziesii (assembly GCA_001517045.1). Lineage (NCBI taxonomy): Eukaryota > Viridiplantae > Streptophyta > Pinopsida > Pinales > Pinaceae > Pseudotsuga > Pseudotsuga menziesii. Next base: position 860,795 of record LPNX010247186.1, read on the forward strand.
CTCTTCTGAAACCCCATACTCAGCAAGTAAGAATCAATCCTGGAGTACCAAGCTCTTGGAGTTTCTTTCAGCTCGTAAAGGGCCTTCTTCAACCTGCATACATGTGTCTCTCTGTCATGTATCTCAAAGCCCTGAGGCTGCTCAATGTAAATCTCCTCTTGTATGATCCCATTGAGAAATGCAGTCTTCACATCCATCTGATGGATCTTCCAACCCATTTTCGCCGCAATGGAAATCAATGCCCTGATAGAAGTATATCGAGCAATCGGTGCAAAAGTCTCATCATAATCAATGCCCTCAACCTATGAAAACCCCCGCGCTACAAAGCTGGCTTTGTACTTCTCCAAACTCCCATCTATCGCATGCTTCAACTTGTAAAGCCAACGAGAAGTCACCATTGACTTCCCCTCCAGTCTCGGAACAATCTCCCATACATCATTCTTCATGATGGAATGGTACTCATCCATCATGGCATCTCTCCATACCGAATGCTGGGAGGCGTCCTCAAAAGTAGAAGGCTCATAATCTCGTGTACAAGCCACCAACACCATGCCCAATCTGTCAGGCATCTTGATGGCTCTCACCTTGTCACTGGGTGTCCCAGCCTTTAAGGCATCCTTCAAGGTGTCTCGAAGCCACTTAGGCTTCTTCTTCCCTGAACGTTCTTCCCACACTCGCCTGTCCTCATCTGAAGAACTACCAGAGCTAGAAGCCCCAGTCACCTGTGAACCTGAAGCTAGTGTGCCAACACCAGGTGTACCTTGTAATCCAGATTTCGATCCGCTGTAAAGTGTACCTATAATAGTAGACCCATCACCTGTCCTCGCAGACCCTGTTGGCCTAACCACTGAACCTGGTGAACTTGTGCCAACACTCTGTGGTCCTGTAACCCCGGAAACCTGTGATCTTGACTGCTGCGTAGATGGAACGTGTGCCACAACCTGAGGTGCAGGGACTTGCTGCTCTCCCTGCTCTGACTCTCTCGACCTCCTGAAGGCTCTCTCCTCCTCAAACTTCACATCCCTCCTCACCACCACTTTCCTCTGAGAGGGAAGATAAATGTGGAAAGCCTTCGTGGTCTCATCATAACCCACAAAGATGCCCTTCTCTGCAGTGGGCTCCAACTTTGTCCTCTTCTCTGAAGGGACATGAGAATAAGTCAGACTACCAAATGTACGAAAATGGCCAACTTCAGGCTTCTTTCCTGAAAAACACTCCTCAGGTGTCATATTCCCCACTGCCCGATGGGGACTCCTGTTCTGAAGGTATACAATAGTGCTGCATGCCTCAACCCAAAGAAAGAAAGGAAGTGATTGGTCATGTAACATAGGTCGGGTTGCTCCAACAATGGACCTGTTTTCCCTCTCTGCTACTCCATTCTGCTCTGGAGTATACGAAACTGTCAACTGTCTCCTGATCCCCTCCTGTATGCAAAATCCATCAAACTCCTTGGAGGTATACTCACCCCCATTATCTGATCTCAAGACTCGGATCTTCCTCCCTGTTTGGTTCTCCATAATAGCTTTGAACTCTTGGAACCTCTGCAAGACTTCCTTAGACTTCTTGCTCTTCAGAAAGTAGATCCAGGTCTTCTTGGAATGGTCATCAATGAATGTCACATAATACTCGTATCCCCTCAAGGACACAGAAGACATAGGTCTGCATAAGTCTGAATGTATCAAGTCAAGAGTACCAGTAGACCTGCAATCACTGCTCGAAAAAGCAGTCTTGGTATACTTTCCCAAAGCACACCCCTTGCACACATTAGTCTGCCCTGTGCTGAACTTAGGGTAAACCTGTCACCATGTGCCTCAACAACGCTGAGGTTGGATGATGCGAGTGAGCCATCCTCCTATGCCAAAGCTCACACAACTCACTGCTGCTGCTATGTGCTAAAGCATGCTGCGGTTGAAACAAGAGCCTATACAGTTTCCCACATCTCGCTCCAATGGCAACTAAAGCGGATGGTCCTGTAGTCTTGGGAAACATATGCACGTGTCCATCAATGAAAGACACCCCAAGACCCTGATCCTCAATCATGGAAACTGACACTAGGTTCTTCTTCAGCCCAGACACATACAATACATCCTGCAATACCATGGGACTCATGGACTCCCTTTGAAATGTAATGGTCCCACGTCCAACTGCACTGACTACTGAGTCATCTCCCAACAAAACCTCCACATCTGTATCTGCTTGTGAAGGCTCATAGAACATGTCACGAGCACCTGTCATGTGGCTCGAGGCTCCGCTATCTATGTACCAAGTGCTGGAAGTAGATGCACTGTAAGAATGGTTTGTCACATAGGAAAACTCCCTCTATCTGTCAACATCTGCACTGGTGAGAATGGATGCTCTCTCTCTCTCAATATGCTAAGTGCATAGTGAAAACTCACTCTGAAATCTAGCTGCAAAATCATCGATCTCAGCTGAAGCGGCTGTCTGCTGCTTCTTCTTCTTCTTGTTTGGACACGTAGCAGCATAGTGTCCCATTTTGTGACATGCAAAGCACTTCACAGTGCTCATATCCTTCTTCTACCCATCCTACTCCTGCTTGGCCCCACCCTTCTTGGGACCCTTCTTGCTCTTCTTCTTCCCCTTTGTTGTCAATGCCACATCCTTCTCATCCCCTCTACTAGTAGAGCCACTGCACTGCAAGAAACCCCTCCGAGTCTCCTCCTGAACAAAGTCATCACATACTCTGTCCCAAGATGGTAAGTTCTCTTTGGCCACCAACCCTTAAACAAACATAGCCCAAGGTGCAGTCACCCCATTCAGGGCTGTCTGCACTAACACAGGAGCATCAATGGCCACCCCAACAGCTGCAAGCTCAGCTCTCACCTGAGAGATCCTAGTAAGATAAGTCATACATGCCTCTCCTTTGACCATCTTCACGTTCTTCAGCTTCTCTCTAAGTACCATCTTCCTATTTTCATTAGTACTAGCAAACAAACCGGTGAAAGCAGTCCACATTTCATGCGCATGATCCTTTGTTGAAATGTGAGGAATAAGATGGTCTTTAACCACATCTAAGATTATCCTCATGGCTTGAATATCCTTCTTATTAAAGGCTGCAAGTAATACTGCATCGGTAGGTCAGGAGGAATAGTAATGGGATTTGCTGTAGTGTTTCTAACTGCTTCCTCCCACAACTTATTCTCCCTCGGCACAAGTAAAATCTTGGCTTTCCATGAGACAAAGTTCGCTGCCCCATCCAACCTATCCTCAGTTCTCAACCCAACGGAAGTAATTTTCTCAAAGAACAAGTTTCAACAAAATGTACTATTGTCACAAAGGTATTTCTGAATTTTGGAAATGACTGTTTCACTGCTAAAATTTAATTTTCTGCCACAATCCGGTCTGATACCATGTAGATTTTTCACTAGTTTTAGCCTTCGGGTTCCAGTAAAATTTAAATCACTGTTTATGACATTCTTAGAAAAATAAAGTGCTGGAAATAAACACAAATTTTCAGACTTAAAACATTGCTATAAACAATCTTTTCAGTGACGGGAAATACAAATCAGCACGCCATTTAATCACACAGAACACTAGGATTTTTTGGCCAATGGCCCTGAAAAACCCATTAGGGGAAAACCAATCAGAGAGAGAGTATGTTTATTTTTCAAGAGAAGTTTATCATTTACAACAATACACAGAAAATATCAAACCAACTTATCTCAACCCGAAAGATAAATTTTTGTCTCGATTTGCGTGTCGAGCAGCAAAAATCAAACTCCGATTTTTTTTGTTTTTTGCGTTGATTTCTGTGCCATTGTACGGACTTTACGGACTGTATGAACAAACTGTACAAACGGTATGGACTGTATGAACAAACTGTACGAACGGTACATATTGTACAGACCTTGAAATCTGTGCCCAATTTTTTTTCTTGAAAATCGTGCCAGAAACTTGCCTAAAAAATCGTGCATGTTGCCTCGAAAACCGTCCTGTACAGACTGTATGGACCAGCAATAAATGCTGCTGTCTTCTCGATTTTTGTGCGCTCTTTGCTACTGTCCTTTCCCTCGATTTGCGTGCTACAATTTTTTTCCTCTTGCTCACGGAAAATGGAAACTTTCTCTCTTCTCTCTCTTAGCTCTCTCTTCTCACTTCAATCTACAAAAGTGAGGCAAAATGCCTTTCCCATGCCTTTTTGAGAAAACCCTAGGGTGAGTCGAGTCCAACGATGGAGATTAGATTAGATCAAGGGCTGAAATTAATTGCTCATATTTTATTTCTAAAATATTAATTTCACTCACCCACTTAAATTTATCAAAAAGTGACTTTAATGCTCTAAAGTCAAATTAAATGCTTTTACTTAAGTCATTTAATGCAAGGGTCACTTTATGCCCCCTCTCTAAGTGACTAAGGCAAAAGTCACTAGGGGAACACTTCCCTAGGTACAAAACTAATAGTTGATTGATGTCCTTGAAAGATCAAGGTAGAGGCAAAGGCTAGATGAGGAGGCAGTGGGTGATACTAATGATGATGATCCCAATAAAAATAATGGTGGAACATTGGTTGTTATTTAAATGTTCTTGCTCATCTATTGATAAATGAACTATTGATCTTGAATACCATTTATTGCTTCTTGTTTTGGAACATTGGTTGAATCCCATGAACTATTGATCTTGAATACCATTTATTGCTTCTTGTTTTTTCGCTACTTCAGATGCTTCCCTAATGGCAGGAGAGCTAGTATGGTGGACTGTGTCATGATGCCACTTATTGCTTCTTGTTTTTTTGCTACTTCAGATGCTTCCCTAATGGCAGGAGAGCTAGTATGGTGGACTGTGTCATGTCCAACCATAACCTACTCCCCTTCATTTTCTTTAGTTGACTGTGCCCTTCTCACCTTCTCTCGTTGGGCCAATCTCCCATCTTTGAACCACACTCCCTTGGGCCCAACTTAGACTTTTATCCTCTTTGATGAGGGTGACCTTGAGACCTTGGCCGTCTTTGTAGAGTTCATTGTTAGAGTTTGCACTTTAATTCAAATACGTTAGATCTTTAATCTAATGCACTAGGATCACTGAAAGATAGACAAGCACAACACAAGAGAGAGACACAAAGAAATTTATCTTGGGAAACCACAAGCGAAAAAACTCAACAACTTCTTCTCTAATGATTCGCCACTTAGTACAATGTCAGACAAAGATAGAAAACCCATAGATAAGAGGACTTCTGCAACTTCTTGTTCTCCTTCGCCAACAAACTTCTCTTTCTCTCTCTTGGAGCGAACTTGCTTGTGATTACTATGTGTCCAAATGAGGGAGGGCGCCTCGCTGTTTATATTCTTCAAGTATGTGATTTAAGACCCTGTTGCCGCCTAATTCACACTTTAAGACGCAGGAAAGTCACAACCTGCTATGTGTGTCCTTGGGGGCAAGCGAGAGCTGGGGACCACTGTCACCACAGTCTACAGCTCCTCCGTTTAGGCAAGATCCCAACAGAGCCAAGGGGGGTAGTCCCTATGGGAAAACTAAGTTCCAGATTTATTAATTAATTTACAGATTAATTAAAGGGATCTATTAGTAAGGCTGAGGCTAAGGTTCTAGGAGATGACAGTCAAACTAATGCAATATGCAAGATTTAAATGACAGTCAGTCTTTTAAATGAAAAAACCAGTGCCTAAAGAATGGAGTCAAAGAAAATGCAACCTTTAATGGATGCAAATCTGAGTTATTTAACCACAGACTAAGCTGTCTAACAAAGATATGAATAAATAAACCAATGATACAATTATGAACCAGATATCTAAGCAATGTACAACTTATCTAATTTATCAATGTTAACCAATGATTAAGATTTACAAGTTGTGAACCAAAGAAAGCAGGGGAAAAAACTATAAATGGAAATTACTAACCAACAGTAAATTACAAAGGAAAGACTTTAAGTTAAATTACTTGAAGCAGTTATTGAAGGTTAAGCATTCACCATATGAACAATTTGCAAAGCTGAAAGTAA
>LPNX010247186.1:868248-887596 GCA_001517045.1 Pseudotsuga menziesii
TACATGTTACCTCACAAAGTTGATCATGAAAGTAGAAAATGAAGCACAATATCCCTCCAAAGCTTTACTTGTATTATGTGACCCAACTAGGGCAAGAAGATTACAAAAATGGTAGACAATCCGGCAGCATAACAATAGCATCAGAGAGCATGAGAAATGAGGGAGTGAGGCCCTCATTTTATAGTTGAGGAGGACCCCCAACCCCTTGAAGATCAACGGCTGAAATTAGATCTAGATCTAGGTTAAATCTCCACCACTAGATCTAGGTTTTTGGCTTTTAATCCTCTCAGTCAATCTCCACCCTTGGATTAATTCTTGATCAATGGCTGAGATTGTTGATCCATGTCAAAGCAACATACACCCTTAGATCTAGGTATTTGACCAAGATCTATCTTCAAATCAATGGCTTGGATGAGTTAGGGTTACAAAACGTGGGCCCAAGGAGGCGCCCCCTCCAAATGTGGCCTTGACTTCTTGATATCCTCTAGGATTGGCGCCCCTCTCCAAAATAGCGCCCTCTAAATACTTTAGCGCCCTCTAAACTAGTGGGCGTCCTCCTATTTTGTGGTAGCGCTCCCATAAAAGGTGGACGTTTTCTTTATTTGGTGGTAGCGCCCCTTTTAGAGGAGCCTCCAAATATGGTAGCGCCCACTCCTTAATAGTTGGGCGCCTCTTTAAACACATGCGCCCCCATTTATTTGGTAGGGTTTTAACTTTATAACCTCCAAACTTGGCTTTGACCCAAGCCTTTTCTCCAAAAATGATATTCAACCCTTAGACTTAGGATAAAAATTAAAATTCACCTTAGATTTTAATTTTTCAATTTAATTTTTAAAATTTCCCCATTTTTAACTTAGGAAAAATTAAAAATAACTTGAAAAAAATTAAATCTAGGCCATGGGGGGGTGGAAAAATTATGAAACAAATTTTCCTAGGCTTAACAACCCCCAAACAAATTTACCATGGCATTATTTGATTTTTTCCTTCAAAATCAAATAATATGAATATTTGACTTAGGAAAATTAAAAATTTCCCTAGGGGAGATAGACCCCTCCTGATCAAAATTGGTCTACCTCTTCAACCACTTATCAGAACGACATGGGACTCGAAGCAATGGCTTAGGGGGTTTCATAGCAATTTTATTTTGCATTCATAGCCCCTATTACAAAATGCCATGCTTGAGTCATTACATTATTACATCAAAACTCAGTTAATTAACCACCAAGGGGTGGAATTAATTAACTGGAAAAAATTAATAAAAATTCAAAAACATAACGAAAATCCGCAAGACTCTAGACAAATGTCTAGCATGGTCATGAATTACACTTTAAGGCTTTAGCCACCTCATGGACTTGACTGGTAGAACGCCCGTCACCACTTTGGAGGATTTTGAGTGAAAACCAAACCGATTAAACTCGTTTGTTCAACAAGATCAATTGGAAAGGGAAAAACACTCGATGAGGGGACTTCCCTAACAATCAGTTCCATGGTGTGGCATCCGTATGATATGATCCACACTAGTACATAAAATTACATTAGTTTTCCCACGCAGGGGAGCGGACATTTCGTTTTACAAAGGGGCAATTGCCCTGCAGAAGTGAAAAAATCCTCAGATTTTTCCAAGGTATAATTATGTACACTTCATGTACATGGAGTTGCCACCTAGTCGAAATAGGTGGGCAACAGACCCCAACATGGCTGACTTCTTAGCCTCACTGGGCTGAATTCTCCTAGGAAGACTCAGAAATACATTTTATAATATTTCTCTTGGAGACTATTGCCTCGACTTACAACGAAGGTTTTACCTCAACTCTTACATGACCAGTTAGATTAATGACATCTCCGAGCGGAGGGAAAATATCCCTGAAAGGAGGAACAACAAAGAAAGGCTTAGTGATGATGAAGGGAGGGAGTTGTGCGTGACAGTGGATGGAGGTGGCAGGTTGCTCCTCCATCGCTGCCCTAGCAGCTCAGCTCACCCACGTTCGGAACTCTGTGCGGCTCTTCCTTATCTGCCAACCATGGGTCTGCAACTCTTGTTCCTTCCCCTTCTCAAACCTCTTCCTCATTTGCTTGCACCAACCTTCTCCAACAATCTGTTGTTGCCACACTCGTCGACTTCACCCCAACCTGCGATCAATTTAGGGTTTACGTAATTGTTATTTGTTATAATTGAGAAATACAATTATTAAAATGCTTTAGGTTTTCTAATTGAGAATTGTAAATATTACATGTGAGATTTAGAATTAACGCGTACGCGGATATGGTAAATATTTATTAATTTGCTTGTTTTATTAATAGCATTTTAATATATGCATTAACTTGTTATTTAATTACGTAATTAATATTTTGTTATTTGCATTCATAAATTTGCGTATACATTTATACCTTAGTTGTAAGATATTTAATTATTGCTAGTTTATTATTCTTACATTTTTAATATTTTACATTATTTACATTTTTACTGTATAAAGCTCAAACTGTAATTGTTATACTAATTGGATAACTCTTATATTGTGGTAACGACTTAGTATGCTTTACCAATAATTGCATATTATGTTTGGCTATTTTATTTGGTTTTAATATTCATATCATTCTTAGACTCCATAAAGCATTGACCATTAATAGGCCTAGAAAGAAGATATCTTTTGTGCTTTAGTGGCTTTGTAGGGTCTATATAGGGCCCTCCCCTAGGAGGCTCCAACTTCCGAAGTAATTAAGGGCAAGTGACTAAGGTGACAGTGGTCACTTGTTCTGCATATGCTTGCCGGCGGTTACACCTGCCATTTCAACCGGTAACAACGCCTCCCTGTTTATATCCTTCATGTGTGTGATTTAAGACCCCAACATGGCCGACTTCTTAGTCTCACTCGGTCGACTTCTCCTAGGAAGACTCAAAAATACGTTTTATAATATTTCTCTTGGGGACTACTACCTTGACCTAAAACGAAGGTTTTACCTTAACTCTTACATGACCAATTACATTAATGACATCTCTGATCGGAGGGAAAACATTCCTGAAGGGAGGAACAACGAAAGTACATAATAATAATAATATTACAAAGCATATGTTTCGAAGTTACATTTACAACAACGCTCCCTCTTAACAAGGAAGGTATTCTTCCGACTCAGTTATCACCACAACTGGACACAATATCTGGACACCATCATCATCGTCGGATCATCATCACTTGTTGCATCAATTCTCCTCTTGTCGACCATTGACTAGTGACATCTCTCGAATCTATACAGCATGAGAAGCTCTACTGAGCCAACCCTTTTTGTTGCTCGTTGTAGGCCTAGATCCTATTTGGAACTTCATCATGCCATCAAATCGGTACAACCCAGGATCACACACCTACGTGTCCTACTATCATCTCATCGTATCGAGATCATCTCATCATCTCATGTGGAGAGTAGCCTAGGATCACACACCTGCGTCTTCTTGACATGTAGAGAGCATCCCAGGAACATGTTTCGTCTTCTTGACATGTGGAGAGCAACCCATGATCTCACACCTGCATCTTCTAGACATGTAAAGAGCAATCCAGATGTATTACGCCCCTTGGTCAACCGACGTCTTCTTGACATGTGGAGAGTAGCCCAGGATCACACACCTGCGTCTTTAGGATATGTGGAGAGCAACCCCTAAATATCTACGTCTTCCATCTAGTGGAGAGCAACCCAAATGTATTACGACCGTCATACAAACGAATATCTTTCGAAGTTACAATCACATTAACACTCCCTCTTAACTAGGAAGGTATTCTCTTAGCATAAACATCAATACATATAGGTACAAGTCTTCAATGTTGGATCATCATTGTCACTGCTGCTGTTGTCCTCATATTCTCGATCAAATGGTGATACCGCTTGAATCTACTCGTCATAGGAAGTTCTACAAAACCAACCCTTTTTCATGGTGGATGTAGGCCTAGCCTCCATGTAGTTCTTTATTTAAGTGAGTAAGTCATCAAAATAGGTATAGCTCAGGACTTATTACATTGCCTCTGCAAAACCTGAAGGAGCATCCCAGGACTTATCATATGCCTTTGCAAAACCTGAAGGATCTCCCAGGACTGATTATATGTCTCTGCAAAACCTGAAGGACCATCTTGGGAATGATTATATGCCTCTTGCAAGACCTGAAGGATATCCCAGGACTGATTATATGCCTCTACAAAACCTGAAAGAGCATCCAAGGACCGATTATATGCCTCTGCAAAACCTGAAGGATCTTCCAGGACTGATTATATGCCTCTGCAAAACATGAAGCTCCTGCTACCATCTCACCATCTTCAGATCATCTCAATGTCACACGGAGCGCAACCCAGATGCACACTCCTCAACCATGTTGGAAGTTGGAACGACCACAACTCGTACATCTGCACCATGGGAGGACACCCCTACCACCATGTGAGAAAGGCTTTCGTGCATCTAGGTCTTCCGAACTCATCACCTCCTCTTGGAGGGAACCACGATCTGAAGTACACCAAGATTCTCTCTAAACTATTCAAACTTCACTTTGGCTAGTGGCTTGGTCATCACATTGACTATCTTCTCGTCTGTCGCAACGTACTGGAGCTTCAGTGCTCCTCTCTGCACCGTATCCTTGATATGGTGGTACTTGATCTCAATGTTCTTCGACTTGTCATGGAACACTGGGTTCTCTGACAACTTTACACAACTCTGGTTGTCACAGAAGATATAAGTCGCCTCTAACTGGAGATCAAACAAATCAAACAGTAGCTTCTTAAGCCATACTGCCTCACAACTTGCCGAACAAGCTGTGACATACTCTGCTTTGGCTGTACTCAGTGCCATGTAGGACAACTTCTTGCTAAACCAAGAGATCACACCTGGTGCCATACTGAAGCAACACCTCGAAGTGCTCTTCCTATCTACGGTACTGCCAACCCAGTCCGAATCAACATAACCCTGCAGGTTAACCTTTTGATTCGTGTCATATCTAAGCCCATAATCTACTGTACCCTTTTGGTACCTCAATATATGCTTTGCATCAACCAGGTGAACTTGTCTCAGGTTCGTCAGGAACTGGTTCAAAGTGTTCATAGCAAAGCATATGTCTGGCCTTGTGTTTGTTAGGTACATCAATGACCCAATCATCTGACGATATATCGTGGCGTCAATTGACTCTGATTAAGCATCGCAAAGTAGCTTTAAGTTCGATGCCATGGGTGTGGATATTTCCTTACAGTCCATCATCCCAAACCTTTTTAGGATCTTTACTGTATAATTCCCTTGACCAAGGAAGACTCCATTTGCACTCTGCCACACCTCCATACCTAGAAAATAATGCATCATGCCCAAGTCCTTTATCTCGAACTCGACAACAAGCTTCCTCTTTGTATCTGCAATCAACCCATCCTCACCTGTCACAAACATGTCATCTACGTATAGTAGGAGTATTACTGGATTCCCTTTCTCAATCTTGTAGTAAAGGTTGGAGTCTACTTTACTCTTGGTAAAGCTCAAACTTGTGAAGAAGCTGTCCATCCTGTCGTACCATGTCTTGGGCACCTATTTTGGTCTGTACAAAGCTTTCTTCAATTTGCACACATGAGTCTGCCTGTCATGTGTCTGAAATCCGAGTGGCTGCTCCACATACACTTCCTCTTCCACTACACCATTCTAGAATGCAGTCTTGACATCCATTTGGTGTACCTTCCATTTCATCATTGCAGGCAGAGCAAGTACTGTTTTGATGGAAGTGTATCTGGTTACAGGTGCAAAAGTCTCCTCATAATCTATCCCTTCCTTTTGGGAGAAGCTCCGTGCCACAAATCTTGCCTTGTATTTCTCTATGCTGCCATCTACTACATGCTTGATCTTGAAGATCCACTTGGAGGTTACAACAGACTTTCCTTCTGGTCTCGGGGCCACATCCCAGACATCATTCTTCATGATCGACTGATACTCCTCGATCATGGCATCCTTCCATTCTTTCTTTTCTGCCGCTTTTTCATTATTGGAAGGTTCCTTGTTAATGATGTCGCACAACAGGGCTACATAACTGGAGTATGGCCTAGGTCTCTTGCTTTCTCTGTGCATTCCTTTTGGAGCGCCATATCTCTCTACATCTAGAATTGCCTCTCGCACCCATGCTGGTTTCCTCGTGAGAATTCTTCTCTTGGAGTGGATCTACAGGTTAATGAGGTTCTTCCATTTCTCGATCTTCTTCTGGAGTTGCTTCATTCATTGTTATATCTCAGATCCTGGGTATTTCTGGTTCTTCAATGTCTTCAATAGGTAGCTTTCTGGATTTGTTGTATGCTGAGTCTTCGTCAAATGTCATGTCCCTATTAATATCGATTTTCTTGAAACTTGGAAAGTATATTCTGTAAGCCTTCGAGCTTTCACTATATCCCACAAATATGCCCTTCTTTTTTGAAGGGTTTAACTTCGTTCTTTTCTCTTTCAGAATATGTATGTACACTGGGCAGCCAAATATCTCGAGGTGGCTAACTTCTGGTTTCTTGCCGGAGAAAGCTTCTTTTGGTGTCTTGTTGTCCAGTATTCTATGTGGAGTCTGATTTTGTACATACAGAGTTGTTCTTGCTACGTCTGCCCATAAATGTATTGGAAGATCCTGATCATGAAGCATTGCTCTTACTGCTTCTGCCCATAAATGCATAGGAAGATCCTGATCATGAAGCATTGCTCTTGCTGCTTCCATAATCGTTCTATTCTTCCTTTCTGCAACTCCATTTTGTTGTGGATTGTATGGAGTGGTCAAATCCCTCTTAACTCCTGAATCTCTGCATAATTTCTTGAATTCTTCTGATGTGAATTCTCTGCCATTGTTTGATCAAAGTATCTTGATTTTCTTTTTTGTGCGGTTCTCTATGAAGGCTTTGAATTCCTTGAATTTGCTAAATGCTTCATCTTTGTTCTTCAAGAAATATATTCATGTCTTCGTAGAAAAATCATCAATGAAAGAAACATAATATACATACTCACTCAATGAATTGGATAACATTGGACCACATACATCATAGTGGATGATTTCCAAGATTCCTTTTGCTTTTCTCTCGCTACTTGGAAATGACTTCTTTATGTTCCTTTCCTTCGCACATCCTTTGCAGATGCCTTCATGCTTTGTCTGGATTTCATGAAGACCGTTAACTGCTTTGCTTGCAAGTGATAATGCTCTATAGTGCACATGTGCAAGCCTTCTATTCCATAATTCACTTGGCTCCGTGGAATCATGGACCAAGGCTTGTTCAGGTTGGCCCTTCAGTTTGTATAAGCCTCCCTCTTGCTCTCCAATCATTATTGCATCATCTATGGTCTTTCCTTTTGTCCACATAAAAACTTGGCCATCAATAAATGCAACCCTCATACCTTTTGCATCTAATGCAGATATGGAGAGAAGATTCTTCTCGAGTCCTGGTACATATAGGACATCCTTCATTTTCAAAGATTTTCCAGAGTTCAGCTTGTAAGAAGCTTCACCACTTCCTTTTATAGGGTATTGGAAGTCATCCCTGAGGTTCACCTTGTGAGGTGACTCATGTTGAGATAGATTCACAAAGGATTATTTAAATCCTGTCATATGCTTGGAAGCCCCACTATCTTTAAGCCAATCATTGATCCCATGTGAAACAGTACCTGTGAGAGCTGAAATCAGAACATATTTTTCATCGCTTGAAGAATATTCACTGTGTACTTTGGTGCTCTTCCTGGGAGGTTCATCACCTCTGCAATGTGAGCATGATGTCTTTTCTTGTTTTTTTTCTTCTTTTTGTTCTTGGGACAATCTTTGGAATAATGTCCCTTCGTATCACAAGTATAGCATCTGACATTAGATAGATCTCTCCTGGTTCTTCTAAAGTTATCCCTCTTATTCTGATGGTGGTCTTTTTCTTTCTTATGATGAGGGTGCTCACCTTTATTATTCTTGGTATGTGTTGTGAGAGATTGGTCTTCAATTCCCATCTTTTCTTCTCAAGCTATAATTCAAGCTTCTTCTTGTGAGCATTCCTCTCACAACCTATTGAAAATGATTAACTTCCTTCTAGCACAAATTCCTTGAATAAAGGAGTTCCATGACCGAGGGAGAGCATTCAAGGTGGTTATCACAACTTCTCAATTTTCTGTGTCTTCTTCCATAGCTTCAAGTTGTTCCTTGATTTGAGAGACCCTTGTGAAGTATGACTGTATGGTCTCTGCATTTTGGATCTTCACATTCTTCAACTGGTTTCACAAGGCCATTTTTCGATTTATATTCTTTCCTTCTGTTGAGGACTGGAAAATCGCAGGTAACAACAGTTAGGGATTCTCCCCAATAAACGTTCCCAACTAGCCCGTTACTGTTTGGTATGGGGAATCCGTCCGGTTTACGGTCCGGCTACCGTAGGTCAAGTAACAAAAATAAAGGGTTTTACCGGTTACGGCCCGGTCCATTGTGTATGTTTTTAGTTTTTGTGTTTAAGTATGAGATGCAAGTCCCTATCTAAAAATGCAGATTGACATAGAATACGAGGAGCGGTCATAATGTGATGCGCAGGTTCTTACCTCTCGTCTTAACTCTCTCGCATCTAAACCACATACAGCAAGAAAAAAACTAAAACTAACTATCTAACCTATCCCTAGGGAGCAAGATTATTATTCATCAATGAGTAATGTATTTTGTGCATGCATTGAGAAAAATCACAGATAGGTGTTACTTATTTCAAAACACATGAACATTTATAGATATATGAACAACCAGATAGATAATTGTTTATGAACAACATTCATTACTCATAGTGGAAATTTCATAGAATAAACTCGAGCACATTCATAACAAGAACATAGGTTCAAAGAGTTAGAACGATCTCACAGTTAATGGATAACAACTGAAAACGAAATAGTTCACATTCAACAAATCCATGTCACAGCATTTGAAACCTTCCACAAAGCTTTCTCCAACAGGAGACTTGTAATTTCTTTATGCAAAAGGAAATAGTTCTTCTTACATCATACTCTCACAAATCTATCTGGGAAGAAGTCCTATACTACATCTAACTCTCCTATACTTATACAAAACAGCAAAACCTTTGGGTTACCACCCCCCCAGGCGACCTTTCGACTCCCCCAACCGTTTAATTTCACAATTTTGTCCTTTTGTGAGTGCTCATGATTCATACAATGCGTTACATTTCAGATGAAGACTTGGCTCGGTAACTGATTAACCTTTTCCAAACCTGGGCCTTGGTTGCTATCGATTCTGCTTTGTCTTTTATATATGTCTTCTTTGAAGCAGCAATCATCAGACTAAAAAATTCTCTAGGTCTATCTGCAATTAAAACAAAAAACTCATCATTAATTGGGATTGCATCCAAGATCATCTAACTTTCAATAAAACGTAAACCATACTATCAATAAAAATAAGCATAAAAACTGAAACCCGGTACTGCGTTTTCATCGCGAAAACCTTAACTTGAACAGAAAACTTCCGTCGCCCATGAAATATGATAAAAGGTCATAAAAACTGCGGGAAAAACTAAGGATTAGGCTGACAAACTCCTCATTGGCGAATGGAAACAACTAAAGCATCGGATGATCAGTTCACTAAGCCGATGCAACGGTGGAAACCATAAAGACTACGGCTTCTGCGACAAAATAAAATGTCGGCGAAATAAAACACAAAAAACTGCCGTACAGGCGTCGGAGATCGGAACCACTACCAATAATGCATCGGCGAAAAGTTCATTACGCAGCTGCCACGACGGGAGACAGACGGACTAAAAGTTCCGCAGTCAACAGAAAACATCGGCGGTCGGCAATGGGGAACTAGCTAGGAAAGCATCGGCAGATAAACCAACTAAGCATCAGAAAGATAGCGTACTACACAGCCGCAGCAGCGGGAAACAATCAGCCTACGACTTCCGCAAAAAGCTAAAGGTTGGAGCTCATAACTGCTAAACATCGGCGAGATAGTTTACTAGAAAACCGCAACGACGGAAAGTGGAGAGACAACGGGTTCCGCAACCAAAGGCTCAATGTTGCCGCCGTGTCGACAAGACAAAAGATTAGTACTACGATCAATCATCAACACCGTTCCGATGGCGAAAACAAAAACATCGCGAAGTAAAAGTTTGATCAATAAAACAAAAGTATCGGTGAAAATCAGAGTTATCCATCGGCACGTTCTCTATTTACCCTTCGCAACAGCGGCTGCGTAGAGAACTAATGCCTCGATTCACACATCAATAGACTTCCCGCAGCGATAAACAAACATAAAACATAGCGTTAAGTGCTCAAAGACCTTCGGCTAGGTAGCATTAAAAAAGTTCGTTTAACCTCCGAAACAGTGGCGGCACAGAGAATTAGAGTTTCGACTCAAACTTCAACTGACCTCTGATAGCGATAAAGGAAAACACTTAGATCAAAAGGACGTTATTTTTCAAATCAGAACTTTAAATTCCCCAGTCAAAACATTGGCAAACAAAAGGCAGTTTTCCGAAAATCATGAAAACAGCTAACCTCAATTCAAACTCAAGAGATCCAAATTTGTAACAGAGGACAACAAAGTTCAGCAATCCAAAACACATCCAGGCAAGATAAAATTTAAAATGAGGGTCCAAAATTTTAAAAAATTTGGGAAATAGTTGCTGCTGCAACACCGTTAAATAGGTTGGTCAAGGAATTGAACATCTCTTTAGGTGTCTTTAAGGAAGACACGTGTTATAAGGTGATCCTTGATAGAATCAACAATAATCCTCTTGGCCTTGACCAAGTTCTTCTTGTGTAAGGCTTTAGCTTCATCTCCCTCTGGAACTGGAACCTCTTCATTTATGTAGGTGTCTAATTTATTCTCTTCAAGGACAAGTAAGATCCTATACTTCCATGCTCGGAAGTTATCAACTTCTTCAAGCTTATCCTCAAGTGAGACATCTTTAATGAGAACCTCAAATGGAAATAAAAGATTTAGACCTTACCGATTGGAGATGCCCGTGCTGGATCTGGATTTTGTTTTCTGCAGTTTTGGTTTTTCTGGTCCAGAGTCAAATTAGGGTTTGACTTTCCCTTGGTTTTACCGAACGAAAAACTTCGATCTTGGTCTCAAAATTTCGATTTTGAGGAGGAGAACAATCTAATGCTAATTGCACTCCAAAATTCCACTTATGTGAAAAACTCTAATTTCCCGCAACAGTGACAGATCAAAAATTGAAAATGCTCAAAATCAAATTCTGCTTCGATAGAAAAATGCGCTCTCCTAAGGCGAGTTAGCCTAGCCTCCTTTTCTTGATGATCTATGGAGAGAGACCCAAAAATTAAGAAGCCCTACCCTCCGCAGCTGAACTATGCCTTTGTAGTTTGGCTCTGATACCATGTTCGATTTTATAATTTTATTCAATATGATCTAGGATCTCATCTGAGAGAATAACATGCACAAAAATAATTACAAGAGACAAGAGACACAGATTTTCCTCGAGGAAACTATAAAGGAGAAAACCCCGTAACTTCCTCAGAGTTAGATTGAGCACCAATAGCAAAAGTAAAACCCAAAATATGGAGATGTTGTTCAGCAGCTTCTCTCTCTCCCACTTGTGCAAACTTGTCTTCTCTCTCACTCATCTGAACTTGATGAGTTAGTGAATGAATAAATGAGAGAGGCACCCTCTCTATTTATACTCTATCTTCATTTGACTTTTCCTTCAACTGGGCCCACTTCTCTAGGAGAGTCTAATGACCCAATTACAACTTAACTTTGGGGTCTAATGCCTCGACATACAATGGAGGGTTAACCTTAATGACTTTACATGACTTAAATACAATAATGACTCTCTCGAACGGAGGAATAAACATCTTCGTCGGAGTTACAATAAAATACAATATGAAATATACAAGTGAATATCTTCCGAAGTTACAATTACTTTAACACGTAGTGACATACTTGTCCAAGTCATTTTCGTCGAGGATAAGAGAAATTCTATACTTCCATGCTGGGAAGTTGTCAGCTCCTTGAAGCTTGGTACAATTCAACATCTTGATATGAGAACCTTCAATGGAAATAACAAAGAAATAGATCTTACCAATTTGAGATGCCGAAACAGTTCATTGACTTGGATGACCTAGGGTTCAACAGAGAAACCCTAATTTTTCAAACTTGGAATTTTGAAATTCCGTATGGATAGAAAGATGCGCCTCTTTGAGGCGAGTTTCCTATGGAGGCCCTTTTTCAAATTATGTGGAGAGAAGCTCCAAAAACTTGATTCCCTAGTTCCTTCTTGAAATCACCTGCAGTAAAAAATTGAAACTTCTTCAAACAAGAGTCTTTCTTGACCAAACGAAGCGCCTCCTTGAGGCGAGTTAGCCTAGCCCTTTTTTCTGGAAAGTTGAGAAAAGTGCTAGAACTTGGAAGCCCTAGTTTCCACAGCAACATAGTGCCTTACTTCACGATGGCTCTGATACCATGTTAGAGTTTGCACCTTAATTGAAATATGTTAGGTCTTTAATTTAATGCACCAGTATAACTGAAAGATAGACAAGCACAACAAAAAAGAGAGACACAAAATTTATCCTTGGAAACCGCAATGGGGAAAACCCAACAACTTCTTCTGTATAGATTCGTCACTTAGTACAATGTCAGACAAGATAAAAAGTGCTAGGCGAGTTAGCCTAGCCTTTTTCTGGAAAGTTTGTAGAGAAAAGTGCTAGAACTTGGAAGCCCTAGTTTCCACAGCAACACATTGCCTTCTTTCACGGTGGCTCTGATACCATGTTAGAGTTTGCACCTTAATTCAAATATGTTAGATCTTTAATTTAATGCACTAGTATCACTGAAAGATAGACAAGCACAACACAAAAGAGAGACAAAATTTTATCCTTGGAAACCACAATGGGGAAAACCCAACAACTTCTTCTGTATAGATTCGTCACTTAGTACAATGTCAGACAAAGATAAAAGACCAAAGATAAGATGACTTTTGCATCTTTTTCGGCTTCTTCCCCAGTGAATTTGTCTTTCTCTCTCTTGGAGCAAACTTGCTGGTGATTGTTGAGTCTCCAAATGAGGGAGGGCACCTCTCGATTTATATTCTTCAAGTGTGTGACCTAAGACCCCAATAGGGTTGACTTCTTAGCCTCACTGGGTTGACTTCTTTAGGAAGGCTCATAAATACATTTTATAATATTTCTCTTGCAGACTATTGCTTTGACTTACAACAAAGGTTTTACCTCGACTCTTACGTTAATGACATCTCTGATCAGAGGGAAACCATCCTTGAATGGAGGAATAACAAATGTAAATAATAATAATAATAATTATAGAAGGAATATCTTCCGAAGTTACATTTACAACAACACTCATGTGGTATCCGATTTGATCAATAGTACTATTGGGATCAAATAAGGGTGCCTCTTGTCCCTTACCTTGTGAGGATCTACATTGATGAAATGGAATCCTTTTTACATGGCATATGTTGGGCGATGATGGGTGCCTTCTCCACCAAGTTTTGATATCTATTCTTCTTTTCGCTAATGAGGTGATACTTTTGCCCTCACCCCTGGAGGTCTTGTCGAGGCAACTGGAAGCTTTGGTCCTTTTCTTTTACCTTTGACAATTGATGGTTGCCTTGGCTATAACCAAAGTTATGATCTTCAGTGGGTGGAAGAAGGTCCCCTTTCATCGTCATTTCTTTCTCAAAGGGGAGAAGATCGATATCTCTAATATCTATACTAACTTTGGGGTGCAGTTCTCATGGCCTTGTTTTAGTTCGGCTCATGCACTTCGGCCTCAAGTCATAAAGGGCTATGAGTCACTAGCCATTCTTGAGAGACAGTGTTTTTGACATGAACATATCATACAAGATGTTTGTTATGGATACTCTCATTCGACCCATAGTTGTTTATGGTTTAGTGGATTGGAGGCCTTGCTTGCTAGAGCTAGATTGGGCCTTGATCGAGCGAGTGTAGAACCTTCTCCTCCAACACATTATTATATGCAAATAGATAGTTCGTCATCCTAACTTTTGTGTAGAGTTTTGTGCTTGGACCCTTTGGCTTAAGGCTTTGTTCATTTTTGTCTCACTTCTACTTCGTGTTCGGAGTTTCATTGACTTGACGAAGGGACAAGATTGTTGTCTGTACTTGGCCTGCTCTTTATGAAAGCCCATTGCTTCAATTAGGTCCTTGGGCTATGCTTGGTGTTGTTTTGTAGGGCTCATGGATCTTTTAGAGTCTGTGGGTATTTCGATGGGCTGACTTTTGTTGTTTATCTATTTCCTCTATGCTATTGAATACGTCTTACCTATGAGGCAAGAGTTGGATAAGATCACTTGAGACAACATCTACAAGAAGTTTGTACAAATCACTTTAACATACCCGTTGGGCGACTTAAGTTCGAAGATTGCCTTTTGTGTTGAGCACTTGATGGAGTTCATGGATAGACTCATTGGTGAGCCTCTGGAGATAGGTTTCCATGGATACATGCTCTTTGTACTCTTATAGGCAATTTGAGAGTGAGTTCATGTAGACTTTTAGTGGAGGTGGAGCACTTGTTGCTGCCTCTTACACACCTGGGGATAACGCAACAAAAGTCTTCAAGTTGCTCGGTGTATCCTTGGGGGCAAGTCTCGAATAAAGCACTGTCACTTGATCTTGACTCCTTTGTTTAGGCTAAGTACTAACGAAGCCAAAGGGGTAAGATCCTATTAAAGTAAGTAAGTCTTTAAGTTCTTAGTTATTTTCAATGTTCCCCCAAGGTTCTGGGATGGCAGGACGCGGGTTCGGGGAGACGCACATTCGGGACGTGTGGAGACCACCCCCAAATTTTAGAGAAATTCAGTGGGGACGGCGGGACGCGATAGTCATAAAAATTTTAAAACTATGAAAAATATAAATCCCAACGATAACAAGCATTCATCATTCTGGATTCTGCAATCATGTAATGTAAATGCAAAATTCAAAGTTCAAACACATTACAGGATTCATCAAGATTATCATTATATTAATAATAATTTATAAATATATTATATATCAATATGAATCTATGATTAACATGCACATCATATTTGATAATCTTCAGATTTGACTTTTAAGTGATTGAAAAAATGAATCAATGATACTAGATAGTATGATACTGTATTTGTTTCACGGCCGTTGATAGTTTAGAATTATATAATATACTTTAGGTTAGACATTGTAAATTAGATTTAGTTTTTAATATTTTTGTTTATGTTTCAAATTTAAAATTTTATTATTATTTAGTTTTTAATATGTTTTTTATGTTTTAAATTTAAAATTTTAATATATAAGTTTATAACTTTATAAATAATAAATTTTTAAGTTTTATTAAATGGTTTTAATTTTTTTTAGTGATTTATTTAATTTTTTTTTTAAATTAAGAAAAAGAAATTTCAGAGTTTCGGAGTTTCGGGGTGGGACGTCCACAAGTCTCTGCGAAGTTTTGGAGTTTCGGCCGGGACGCTAGGAAGTGCCCCCAAGTTTCGCCAAGTTTCGCCGCCCACCGAAACGTTTCGGTCCGCGTCTCGCCAAGTTTCGCCAAAAGGGGGACGTCCCAAAACGTTTCGGATGGAGTTTCGGAGTCCCCGGGACGCGAGAAATGCCAAAACGCGTCCCCGACCCTCCGGGACGCGTCCCCGTGTAACACTGGTTATTTTGAATGAAAGTTGTTATTTATGAGTTTTGGAATTAAATTACTGATCAAGACAATTGCAGAATGAAATTAACTTAGACAACATCCATGAATAAAATAATCACAACATTTAAAAGATAGCTTAATTGAATGAAGCAAATGGTAGATATTAAAGACCAGTGTCGTGGAGTCAAAGTAAATGCTGATGTAAAAGTAAGGCTTTTGCGATTGTGTTCGTGGTCAATTTTATGAATTATTAAAGGATGAGTTGATTAATGGGGGAAGGGGATTCCTGATATACTCGAAGGTACAGGGAATATATCTGGATTCACCCTATGTGGTTGCAGACGAGAAAATGTTGGCTAGATTGGAGTCGCAGGGGTGTGTCCAACACTACAACAAAAGAGGGTGTAGCCTGACGAGGCCCCGCCTCCTCTGAAGAATTTGCCCACAGAAGATGAGATTGAAACTTCGGATTTCCGTTATGTTTGAGTGTGGTTGATTTTATTACGGTGAGTTGCTTAGCTAAATGCTGAGATTTAAAGAGTGTTACAGATCCGTTTATGATTTCCCAACGTTTAGGAAAGCCTGCAAAGGGAAATAATATATGCGAACTGAAACAAATTTATTTCTTCCAATTTAAATTGCAATGAAAGCAGTGAAATAAGTGTTTGCTAATTACTACACTATGAATCTCTTTTTCCTTTCGATACTTTGGGAATTTGTAGTGAGTTAGTGTTCTTTACAAAAATGATAAATTGAAAGCATCTTTAAACTAAAACTAGTTATAGAAAAGTATACAACCTGTTAAGACGGAGTGTGTGATTCACACGATGAAAAAGAAAAACTGTAAATTCCCCCAGGGTGGATGGGGGGTGGGCGTTGTGTAGCCCACTTGCTCTCTTCAATTATTACAATGTGCTTTCAAAATTCAAGAATGTCGTTGATCCTTATAGATTTGGATCAGGGAGGATTACAAATAGATCAAAAGAGACTTAAAAGAGAGAGGGGATCTCTGGGCTTTGGATGCCTAAGATCTTCAAAATTTGGCCAGAGTTTCCTTCTTTTTTTCTTCAAACCTGCAAAATCAGCAAGTAGCCATAAACGTTAGTGGATTACTCAAATATTACATAAATATACACCTACTTAGTACTTCCTAAATATAGAAAATATATATGAAGCACAAGTACTAAGATTTAATTCTAGATCAAAGCTTGAAATATGAATTTAAATGCTCTTTTGGTCTAACAAACATTGTGCAACACGAGACATATGATTAACTTTAAGAATGATCTACTTTGTTGATAAATATAGTAACCAAGAAAACTTTGATTTTTTAGAAGGTAGAAGAAGCAAGAGCTAAGCCTTAGCTTGAAAGTTTGGAGGAACAAGAATGACTGTAGCACAACAAATATTAAACCAGGACAAGACCAACACTGAGGGTGGATGAGGACGCAACTGAGCTCAACTTCCTCCTTTGGTTTCCTATTCTGCACTATCACAAACACTTGCAACGAGAGATCAAATCTAGAATGTGTAATTAAAAGAGACTAGAAGGGCATTAATACAATTGAATACACTTGCTGCTTCAAGATCTCTAATTAATGAAAGATGTTGCCGCCTAATTCGAACCTTGGGTAACGTGGCAGAAATCTTCAGGCCACTAGGTGCAACCTTGGGGGCAAGCAAAACTCAAGTGTTGTCACTTGATCTTGACTCCTTCGTCTAGCCTCTGTCCAGCGAAGCCAAGGCGGGTGGTCCTAGTAAAATAATCTAAGGTTGTTTAATCTATGAAAGTTAAACAGTTATTCTAGGAGATGATAACATAAATACTGAAACTGAGATAATTTGCAAGTAACTTAAATCACCAACATAAATTAACATCCATCTAGCACATCATTGAATTTTAAATAACTGGAAATAGATGATGCAATAGACCAGTGCTAATGGAGTGCTTGCGTGTAAGAGGGTTGCTAGTGATGTCTCAATAAGTATTGCAGTTGTCTTAGTTGGTTCTTTTTAAAATAGTTAGATGAGTGATTAAGGAGTGGGTTGATTCTTGGTCAATTTGATTAAAAGTGTGGCAATGATCTAATTATTAAGGGAATGGGGGATTCCAAATATACGCGAGGGGTACGTGGAATATGTATGGATTTACTAGGAAGTGGTTCTCACGTTGACATGTGGGCTAGATGGAGTAGTGGGGTTGTGTTCAACACTACACCAACAAGGGTGTAGCGTAATGAGGCCCCACGGTCACTTTCTAGTAGTTCTCGCTCCACTTGCAGAATTTCCCCACTAATGAGTAATTTCGAGAAGTGCTGGATTTTCACATCGGGAATTTTAATTGGATTGTGAAATTAATTACTAGTCACTTCAATCCTTTTCTGGTTGCGCACCGATGTAGCTAATGGCTTGCAACGTTCACAAGAGCATACGAGAATTGAAGCCTTGTTTATTTTAAGAGTTTTAAACTTAAATGTGAGTTGTTTAAATCACAGTACCAATACTCTCGTTTTCGAGAACACAGTCGGATTCATTAATTTTAACTTAAGAAAGTAAAAGAAAATTGAAAAAAAAGATACAAATCCACCTAGGGGGAATGGGGTGTGGGCACTTGGCTACCCACTTGCTTCTCTTTTTTACAATGATTAAGATAAAGAATATTTGTGTTCCTTTGTAGGATAGGAAACACAAATTTATAAGTTTTAAGGTCTCAGGAAAATGGCCATAGAGATAATGGTAAGAAAAGGGGTCTGCGGATGGCTTAGATCTTCAAAATTTGTCCAGAGTGCCTCTCTACTCGATCAACAATTTCTGCAAAACAACCAACAAAGTTATGCTAAAAATGCTAGATTAACAAATTAAAACATAAATTTTTTAGCATAATCTTAAGTAGTTATAAAGATAAATTTTTGGAACTTTTGACAAGTACTTTCTTGAAGTTAGATCTATAAAATATACCTTTTAAAATCAGATCTGAACTATAAGGGCATATAAAGATCAGATTAGTATGATATTCTTTAAAGTATGAATAAGATTTAACTATGCATGAAGAATTAGTAATCGAAGATTTTAAAATTTTGTGATAAAAAGTGAGAGAAAGAATGGCCAAAAAGCTTGGAAACTTGGGCAATGGAGTCTTCATGCGGAGAGCAGAGGGATTTAGATATTCCAAAAAAGAACACAAAGACTTGGGAGAGTCAAGCAAGATCCACCACCTCTTCGAGCAAGATTTACCTCCACAGCTTGAACTAAACTTTGAACAAAATGTTATACCCGGTATCACTTACAATAGAGATTAGAAAATTGTGCATACAAGCAGGTAAAACATGTAATTTCTTGATTTCTACGCATAAGAAAATAAAAGAACTAAACAAGTAAACAAACTTGATTATTCTGTCTTGATACTTGTTCATCTGTAAGAAACAAGTTATCTATATATAGAACAAGTATCAAGACGTGATTATGAACAACTTTAAAGTACAAGTAAGAATCAACTGTATTTTTGGAAAACCCCAAAGTGTGGAGAAATCCATCCATCCTGGCATACCAAACTCTCGGAGCCTGTTTTAGTCCATACAAGGCTTTCTTCAGTTTACGTACATGGGTCTTCTTCCCATGAGTAACAAAAGCCTTCAGGTTGTGTTGACGGGCGGTTCTGATTCAGCCCGCAACGGGGGAGACGACCCAGTCCGGGATCCTTAGAACAGGTTCCAAGCTGTTTCAGGTAGTCGTTCC
>LPNX010247186.1:890306-913633 GCA_001517045.1 Pseudotsuga menziesii
AAATATAAACTTCTTCCTCAATCTTACCATTGAGAAAGGCTATCTTTGCATCCATCTGAAAACTGTAGCAAGTGAAATGATGGTTCTGATGGTAGTGTACTTGGCAACAGGTGCAAATGTTTCGTCATAGTCAATGCCTTCTTTATGAGTGAAGCCACGAGCGACGAATTTGGCTTTATACTTCTCCACATTGCCATCTGCAACATGCTTGATCTTATAAAGCCATATGGAAGTCACTACTGACTTCCTTGCAGGTCTGGAACAACTTCCCAAACATCATTCTTCATGATTGACTTATACTCTTCAATCATGGCATCAACCTATACTTGTTTACTTGCTGCATCTTCGTATGATGAAGGTTTTGAACTGATAAGCTCACTCATATGACCGAAGTACTTCTGTGGTCTTATGCATTCTCTGAAAGTCCCTGGAGGAGCTTTATGCTTCTCGCCTTCTTGTACCGTCTCTCGGTACCAATCAGGTCTCCTTTTGGAAGGAGGAACTTCAAGTAGTTCTTCTAGTGGACTTTCAATGTTCTCTGGAACATCTGGAATTTGATCATCAAATTCCTCTTCCTCCCTCTGAATTTCTGAATCTAGAAACTCAAGTGGAGCAACTGTATCTTCCGATAAAAGCTCTAGTGTTTTACGAAACACCGCTTCCTCATGGAAGATCACATCTTTGCTGACCTCAATGTGCCTCTATCCAGGTATATATACTTGATAAGCCTTCGAGCAATCCAGGTATTATACTCGATAAGCCTTCGAGCAATCACTGTACCCAACAAAGATACCTTTCTTACCGGAGGGCTCTAGCTTAGCCCTCTTTTCTTTTGACACATGAACATACATAGGAGTACTGAATATCCTGATGTGATCAACTGTAGGTTTCTTCTTGGTGAAGACTTTTTCAGGAGTCTTCTCACCCAAGATAGCATGTGGGCTTCTGTTCTGAATGTATATTGTATTTTTGGTAGCTTCAGCCCATAAAGACAAAGGAAGATCTAGATCAGTGATCATGGCTTTAGCAGCTTCACAGATCGTTCTATTCTTCCTTTTTGCAACTCCATTCTGCTGGGGGTTGTAAGGCACTGTCAGGTCTTTCGTGATTCTTGCTTCCCGACAAAAATCATCAAACTCATTAGATTCATACTCACCTCCGTTATCTGAATTCAAAATACAGATGTGCCTGCCAGTCTGATTTTGAATCAGTGTCTTGAACTCTTTGAACCTGTCAAAGGTTTCACTCTTGGCCTTAAGGAAGTAAGTCCAAGACTTCCGAGAGTAGTCATCAATAAACAAGACATAATATAAACACCCACTCAAGGAGGGTGAAGACATGGGCCCACAAATGTTAGAATGAATCAAATCCAAAATACCTCTAGATCTACTCTTGCTTCTGGGAAAGGATTTCTTAGTGTTCTTACCTAGAGCACATCCTTTACAGATTCCTTCATGTTTTGGAGAAACTTCTGGCATACCTGTGACCATCTTCTGCAATCCTGGGAGAGTTGTGTAGTGAAGGTGTCCAAACCTTCTATGCCAAAGTTCATAAGGATCATCTGAGTGATGTACCAAAGCATGAGTGGAGACTTTGGAGGCCTTGTAAGGGTCTCCCTTTCGAATCCCAATATGTACTGCAGAGTCTAGATCTGTGTCTTTTTCCCATAAAAGACCTTGTCCATAAAGAGGACCCTGCGACCCTTGTCTTCTAAACCAACAACAGATGAGAGATTTTTCTTTAAACTAGGAACATAAAGAATATCATCAACATGAAGACCCATACCTGAGTTAAGTTGAAGTGAAGTTGAGCCAACTCCTTCAATTTTGTAAGTGGAGTCATCTCCAAGTTCTACCTGAGTAGTAAACTTACTCTTTCTGTAACTGGTAAGGGTAGCACTGTTACCTGTCATGTGCCTGGAGGCACCACTGTCTACCAACCAAGAAGTGAAGCAAGCCGAGAAAGAATCGGTTAGAGCAGAAATCAAATAGTACTCTCTTCTAGGCTCATCATTTTTTTAGCCTTGGTTTTCTTCTTCTTCTTAGGTTCTTTATCTTCTTCTTCCTTTGCTTCTGCAGCAGATGCCTGAAACCTTCTATTGGGTGTTTTCTTGTTTTGCTTGCAGTCTCTAGCATAATGTCCAAAGTTGTGACAAGTATAACATTCAATCTTGGACATGTCAAAAAACTTACCCTTCTTTTGCTGAGGGAAAGGCTTCTTGAACTTCTTGGTCTTTGCTGCAAGTGCAAGGTTATCCTGCTTGATTACCTTGTCAGTGTTCCTTGCTTCTTCTTGAATGCAATGATGCCAAAGCCTTTCAAAGGTTGGTTGATTTTCTCGTCCACGGACAGACGCCATGAAGGTTTCCCAAGAGCTTGCGAGACCATCAACCACTGTTTGTACAAGATCATCATCATCAACAGTAACACCGATAGCAAGGAGTTGATCTCTGACCTGTTTGATTTTGGTGAAGAAGGAACCAACATTTTCATCTTTGTTGAGCTTCAAAGTTCGTAGCCTCTTCTTAAAGACTCTCTTTTAACTGGGAGCCTTCTTTTCATAGAGATTTATCGAAGTATCATAACATTCTTTAGCAGTCTTCAAGGATGTGATGTTAGGCAGCAATTCTTTTTATGATGGAGTGATAATTGACTCTTCTAGCCTTACCTTGCTTCCTCTTGTAGGCAAGCCTACTAGCATTTGTGGTTGGCTCTTCTCTGACATTAAAAACAATGTCATTCAAGTCATTCTCATCAAGAATGGCTGTCAACTTGGCCTTCCAGGAAATGAAGTTTGCTGAACCATAGAGCTTCTCTTTCGGTTTGAAACCAACGGTAGTCATCTCTGTCACTTATCCAAATGTTAGATCTGCAAATCTTATTCCAAGATCTAGTGAAAAACAACAGCAGTGTCCGTTTACTGTGGTTTCACATGCTAAGCTTTGATACCATGTTGAATTTTAGCATTAGCATAAACTTTAAAAATTTGCAATAAAAACACATTCATCACATCAACACACATGGACACAATACTTTTCACTGGGGAAACCTTCAAAGGACAAAAACCCCAAAAGCATTAATAGCTCATCTGGCAAATGAGATGGCTTAAGAAATTCTTCAAAAAGTTCCTGAAACCCAAATCACGGTTTTATTACAGTCAATAAAAATTATCAGAAAAATATCAGACTGATAATTCCAACCACAATTTCCAGAAATATAAAATTTCCCAAATTTGGGCTTTTCCGGAAAAGTAGAGTTTATACCCTTTTTCTCTCTCCTTCCCCAATAACTTACAGGCTGCCCGAAAAACCAGACTGTCTGCTCAGTTGTATTGTTCGTTGCCCAATTTGTTGCTTGGCCTGCTCGATCTGCTGTCCGACGTACCCAATCAGTTGCCCTGTTGCCCGATCCTCTTTCTCCTATGCTCGACTGACCCGCTAGTTGCCTGACAGCCTTGTTGTTATGCTCGAAAGGCAGTGTACACATGCCGAAGCCTGTGGGTCCAGCTCGTAGGCTTTCGGGCCTTCTGCTGAGTAACCCGTGGCTATGGCTTCCATGCTAGGGACTGCCTTGGGCTACCCGAGGGCTTAAACACTCACGGGTATGCCTTAGAGAGGCTGCCTGAGGTGCCTGAGGGCTGAAAAGAGAAAAGGGGCCAAGCCCCAGGAAGCTGCCCAGGTGGAGAATAGGGACAGCCCGAGAGAGAAGAAAGGGTTGCCTAGAACTTGGCTCTCGGAAAAATGGAACAAGGCTGCCCACAGAAAAGTCTCAGCTGCTCGAAAAATTAAGAGGGCTTCCGAAAAATGAAATGCTGAAGAGGACTGTTGCAAAAGATTTGCTGAAGATAGATTTGTTGGTAAAAGCCTAGCTGAGGGTTTCCTGAGAGTGGATGCCCTAGGCTGAGGCACCACCTGTGAGATCAAAACTTGCGTGTATAATGAGAAGACTTGATCTTCTTTTATAGCCTTCATTCACCTGTAAGTGGACAAGATTATGAAAGATAAAAATATTAATATTTTTAATCTTTTCCTAATTTCACTTTCACTTTTACCAAAAAAGGTCCTTTTATTTTTCCTTTGACTTTTATAAGAAGTCCTTATTTATTTTGAATTTCACTTGTGGTCATTTTCCTGTGGTAAAAAAGTCTTTATTTATTTTGACTTTTGACTTTGGCCTTTTTCCAAGTGCCCCTGTGGTCATTACCTGTGGTGCTTTTTTATTTCAAAAGTACATCATCATAAACCAAGAGAGTTATTAATGCTTTTATGTCACACACTGTGTGACATCTAGATCTGGTACTAGGGTAACTTAACCAAGGGTAGCTAATCTTTGGAGAAGCACACCAAGCCCATGGATCAAGGGTCAAAGTGCCACAGACATGCCCAAACCCAGTCTAGGGCTTACATTGTCTTCATTCTCCAAGAGAATGGCTACTCAGAACTAAGCCAAGTCTATCAGTCCCAGATTGGTCTACATCGTGGTCCCGGACCAGATTTCTACTCAACACAAGGTTGAATCTACCCAAGGTAGAGCTGGGTCTATATCATGTTCCCACACCAGATATCTACCATTCAACATAATGGTCACTCAACACTGGGTTTAGTCTTCACCGTGGTCCCATACCAGGTGGTCTGAATCTCCTAAGAGAAGGGCTCTCGATACTGCTCAGAAAAATCAACAGTAGGCTCATCTGCTGGAAGGATGATGTCATAGTCTAGTATCACTGGAGTGTAGGGGGTTTTGGATGTTGAAAATAGGTCCAAGTGGGTGTAGAAGGTGTGTTAATAGGGGAGACCAACCCTTTACAACGCGCAACAACCTTTGCATAAATAAAACTAGGATGGTCATGTGCCCCAGTGGGTCACCCCCAAAAGCCCCAAAACACCAACCCATGGGCTAAAAGCCCTGCATGGTAGAGATATCATCATGTCGAATGGTTAGTCAGCAGAGCCATTAATCTAAGTAATTCTAAGAGTGAAACCAAGGGGGTTGGCCATGACCAATCTAGATGGTAAACAACCCCTAATCCAAATATCCATAGAGATAAAACCCACTCTGGCTTGTACAACAACTTTTTTTGACCCCTTTCTATAGGCTTATCCTCGCTAGAATCAGTGTTATCGCAACCAGTTTGGTTCATGCAAAAACGACCGATTCGACTGGTTTAGAAGGTTTTTCGGTCTGGTCTTGTGCTTGAACCGCTTGGGTTGGTATTTTGACACAAGCAGCCTCTGAACCGACCGGTTCCGCACGGAATTGGGCCAAAACTGTCGAACCAACCGTTTTTGACCGGTTTCGTACGGAACTGACCTGTTTGTATTGTGCCGTACGATAGACGTCAAAGCACCCACGAAACTCAAGTTTTTAATAAAAAAACAAAAAATGACTAAGTTAAAGGACCTAAACTAACCCTAATCCCATTGTGTTGCTATTCAAAGACCTCCATCCTTTGTTTAGAGCCTCTTTGTTGATGTATCTTGGTTTAGGTCTCCAGTGATGTATTGAACTTGGTGCTATTTTGGTTATTTGCACCTGTACTTGCTATATATATGAGAAACTTTGCATATTTGTGTATTAACGGTTTGGATTCATATGTATGTGCATGAATATACAAAATATGAATATTTGATATATTTTTTAGTCTACCAGTTTTTTCCCCGAATTTTTTCCAGTTCTGGTTCGGTTTCCGATCCCGTTCACATTTTGGGCTTCGTCGGTTTGATGACCGGTCCGGTCATGATAACATTGGCTAGAATGTTGTAGCATGTCTGGCGTGTAACAATCTCAAAGCGTCGATTTTAGGCATTAGCTTTGATCAACCGTTTACCTTTTGCATCTTCATTTTTATAGGAGCAGTCTTTGCGTTTCCACTTTGTATTGACACCTTTGTACTCGGTAGGCCTATTGGCCTACTTTAGTGTTCTAGATCCCATCTAGGTGAAGAAACATGTATGGGCAAAATATGATGGAAAAGGCAAAAATCCTGAATCAAATATATTCACACAAATAGGACCATTATATAGTACAAAGAAGAATGCCACCTCATGGAGAGATTTGCTCTAGATTCTAACACCTTTGCATGGTGACTAGGCTAGGCAATCTTATCCAAAATCCCGTAGTCATCATTTAGGATAAATGACTAATATCCTAAATAAGAAATACAAATAAAGGTGACAATATTAACTTTGTGATTGTAAGGTTAAGTCATAAGGCTAACACTAGGTAGTTAGATAAGATAACCAATTCCTACTAGTATGTGATGCCCATCGAGCAACAACACAATGCAAAGTCGAGATCCTCCACGAGCTTCTTGTTTAGATAGTATTCTATCTTGAGTTTTCTCAGCTTGACCTTGTATATTAGGGGAGACAAGCAAACCTTGATACACTTGCTTGACTTACACTCCAAATTTTGGATTCGTTTCCATTGTGTATTCATCTCATAAATTTGCTTTTTTTTCTCTCAAAGAGTGGTTTTCAGGCATTAGCTTAGATCAATAGTTTACTTTTTGCATCTTGATTTTTAAAGGAGCTATCTTTGTGCTCCCACTTTGTATTGACACCATTTTACTTGGTAGGTCCATTGACCTAATTTAGTGTTCATTTGTTTGATATTAATAAAACCATCTTATCCTGTCGTATCCATCTGTATCCTGTCCTTATTGAACTACCTTTGTTTGTGGATGATGTGTTGTTGTTGGTCTTCTCCCTTGAGAGCCTTCATAGGTAGTTGGATGTCCTTGCTAGTTTTGTGAACAAGGGTAGATGGCCATGAACCTTAACGAGACTAGGTCTATGATATCCAATACCTCTGTTAGTTGGTTTTGCTCTTTTGCTATGTACGTAAAATGGTTGTACTTCTTGGTGTCATTGATCTACTTTTATGGTCATGCGTTGCATATTAATTAAATTATCTTATCTTATTGGCTAGGAACACCATCTCCGATTTTGATTCCTTTAAGGTTTTAGAGGATGCGAGTTGGAGAACACTACAACAAATACCTACTCGGCGACACAATTCATGGGCCTTAAATTCAAGATGAGTTCCAATTCCCAACCCAAACTCAAGAAGTGGTAGATAATGTCCGGTACTGCAATTCTCAGACAACCATCTTTTAAGTAAACATGATTTAACCTATTTATGATTGATCATCAATTATGACTTATGCCTTAAATAGTTCAAGTCACATTGTTACTATGTCACTTTAATACGAGATGACTTTATTGAACTCCTAATATATTAAATCATTTGACCATTTCTTTTGTTTGCTAGATTGTCTGTGACTTGCAGGACTAACCTGTAGTCTTTTAAGTAAACAGTATTTAACCTACTTATGATTGATCATTAATTATGATATATGCCTTAAATAGTTCAAGTCACAATGTTACTCTGTCACTTTATTACGAGATGACTTTATTGAACTCCTAATATGTTAAATCATTTCACCATTTCTTTTATTTGCTAGATTGTCCGCGACTTGCGGGACTAGCCTGTGGTATAAGAAACCGTGACCCAAGGGCATGTAAGCCCTCAAAATCACCTAGCAGGGTTTGAACTCAGGTTGGCATGCAGAATGATGCTCATCGAAACCAACTGTGCTAGCGGGATTTGACAGATCATTTGACTGTCATAAAACAAGAATTCTAACATTCTTAAGACAGTTTAAAAAAAGGCAATTGATAACATTACTGTTTAGTTTAAAAGAAGGCAATTGATAATGTTAATGTTTAGTTTAAGGCAATTGGTAACATTGATGTTTAGGTTTAAAGGCCTAGTTTGATATTCTTGAGCGTTGTAAAAGGAGACCGTATTGAGTTTGTGGCTTTGCTTTGTATTTTTCAGTAGCTATTATATGTGTTTAGATAATGTGACAATACATGGTTGCTTCTGTAGGCGAGATCAAATAATGGAGCCGGTCCGGAACTTCTGAAAAGTACATCTGATTCTGGAGGCAATGGTCATGCCGAATCCTTACAGACTACTCTTGCAGAGCACCGTCAACACTTGGCTAATATTCAGGTAGGTTGACTGGGTTTTGCATTAAGTGTTTTTGTAGTGTTGATTTATTCGCATTATTCATATGTGATGTTTTTTTTTGAACTTTAGTTCTAATTATGGTTGTTGTTTTGTACAAGCGGTCATTTGCATTATTATATATAGAAGTTGATAGCATCACTGTTTCTTTAATTATGTATGTTTAAGGATTTCTGAAGGCCCGATTTAGAAACTATGCATTTTGTCTTGTTCATCTGTCTGATTTGTTATTGGTTCTTTTCATGCTGTGCTGTCCATGCCACACATTTTCCTCTCCAAGATAATTTTCAAGTAAAACTATGTAAGCAGAGCTTCATACCTCATGCTTCATACTAAATCTTTGAGTGGGATGAACATCCGATTCAATTCCAGAGCTGCTTTGTTTCTAAAGGAATGCTATGTTTCTGGTAGAAGTTCTATATTACATTTTCAATTGCTGATTTCTTTGACTGAAGTTATCATAGGTATTTTGAGATCACAAGAGAAAACAGGGATCACAGTGAAAAGGAGAAAACAGCACTTGATAAAAGGTGAACAATAGTCACAATGGTAATTTACAAATGATACTTGGGTCTCAAGAGGTAGGGCACCTTTGCTTAGATGGGTTATGGGCCCGCATTAGATTGACTAGGTGGGCCTTAACCGTGACCTAGTATTACAATAAATGAACATAAGTTGGCATTATCCACATTCATTAATGATATAATAAGCATCTGTCATAGGCCGTACGATATGTGAAGATTACACCATTCTCAACAACCTTTTTAAGATGAACATGGGGAAGAAAGAAGAATGATGAGATACACTAGTGGGTTTATGGATAACCAACTCAATAGAGTTAACCGTGTCCTATATACAAAAGTGAACAGGTTTACGAATACTGAACTTGAATACAGCTAAGAGACTTGAATGGTGATAGTGGATATATGGATACCCAATTTGAATACAATGGAGAGTGGGTTTATGGATACCCATCTCGAATATAGCTTTCCCAAATCCAATTCAGAGAGTGTGTGGATTCCCAACTTCAATATAAGTTGGCCTTTACCAGGATACAAAAGCAAGTGGGTATATTGAACCATTGATAACCAATGCAAAATATGGTCAACCCTATTCACAATATCCTCCCTTAAAATTTGAAAAGGAGGCCTTGGAGAGAAGGCATTGCATCACAAGATTCACAACTTCCCCTTTTAATGCTGAATGCCAGCCATATAGTAAATATATGATCTCCCTGAATGCCATTTCTGCCATACCAACATGGTTCCACAAGGTTGTAAAGGTGGCCTCTTGCAGAAGTATATGAAATGAATCCAATGAAACAAGGTAGTCATTTGAACATACAAAGAGTGACACTAGCTGTCCTTGAGACTGAAGCGGATGAATGCATTACATCCAGAAAGACCAACATCATGATTCTTAAGGAAGAGATAAATTGTAATAGGCTGAGACTTGATCGTGGAAGAATCATTTATAAAAAATAGTGGGATAGATTCTGTGTACCTGTGAATAGAAACTTCATCAAAGATGGCATTTGTATTGTAAGGATCATATTAATATATGTAATATACCACAATATGGGCCCATATACTTAATCCAAGAAATCTAAAATGTGAGACTATTGAAGTCATACATTGAATATCAGGGGGAAAGAGTTTCTCTATATGCATTCACAAATCCTTGCTCCGAAGAAAGACAACATCATCTAAAAGATCCTTGGCGCAAACTGTTATTCTTGCGAGTTCTTCAATTTTCTGAAGACAAACCATGCAAGACTTGGAGGCATGTTCCTACTGATGACATAAAATGTATATAGGTTTTGTCTATATTTGATCAGCTCAAATATCATAAGTTGCTCCATGTAGTTGGGCAAATATCCACTTAAAGCCCATTATGTTCGAAGATGTGCCCCTATGGTGGTGGTCATTTGTAACCTCAACATTGAGAAGCTTCAAGATTTGTGAGTTTGCAAATGGAAAATGGTGCCAAGAGATGGACCAACCAACTACACAATTCACCTTGATTAAACCCTACGATGGAAGAAATACTAAGTTCTAACAGCTCCATGAAAAAAATATGCAATGTATTAAATCGGCATTGGGATACTGCAAGTCTTAGCTGAAGAGCACAACTGTAAAGAGAGAAACTTGTGTGTCAAAATGAGCAAGAAAAATATTGTTGGGTTTTGAAGAGGGCTTTAAACATAAAAGAAGAGATGATTTAGATACCCTAGTTCCATAGCCCTTAGGGCAGTGTCACTAGCGAAAATATTTGGATCCATAAAATATGATTTGGAAACCCTAGTTCGGCAGACCTTATGGCAATGCCACTAGCCAAAATTCTCCATGTCAGTAGCAAGAAAAAAAATCAGATTTAGAAACCTAGTTTTGTAACCCTTAGGGCAATGCCACTAGCCAAAAATTTCCATGTTACCTCTAAATCTGTACTTCAAAAATATTCGAAGTCCAATAATCAAGGACAAAACCTAGAGCAACTTGAGGACACCACCTACTATCATCCTGGTGGCCGTCCTCTTGACGTTAGGTTGGAGCTTTTCCAACCAAGTGGGGACATCCTAATATGGCTACAAATCTGTCCTTGTAAAGCTGATATAAAAATCAGATTTGTAGAATGAAAATATGTTTTGGATTTTAGATGTAAAAGGAGAAGCGGAGCAATATGAGATTTACACACGCAAGTGTGGACAAGAATACACAATAATGAAAGGAGAGGATTTGTTCATTCATTTGAGGATGTAATTTCTCATTACATAGTAGGTGGAGAAGAATATATTACATAACTTCCAAATGCCCAAGCCCATTAATTAATACATTAAATGCTTCATTATTATTATTTTTGTTTTCTAGGATCTCCCTAACTTGTGGGAGTGGCCTTCGTTCTAAGAAACCATGACCTAGGGGCATCTAAGCCGTCAAAATCACCTAGGGCTCGCATCCGGTTTGGGCCACACCAACCCTCAACTACTTGGATTTTGGGTGTCTCCTCCCAACTAGCTCATCCTTAGGGGAATTGAACCCTGATTGCCCTATTGACAAGATCCACACTTTAAACAAATGAGCTAGCGGGAATTGACCATTAAATGCTTCATTATTAAATAAGTTTATTAACTAGATTTTATTATACGTAAGTCCTAATTAACATGTCTATGTGTTAAATATGAGCATTATCTCTAACAAGCAAGACCATATCTTCTTTCATTATCTTGTCAATTGATGTCTGTTGATCTTTCATATCCTTGATTTTTAGCAAATGATCTTGTAGCGAGTTGGATTCCTCCATTTTAATAGAAAATAACGTATTTTTAAGGAGAGATGCTCTACCATTATTTGAGGCTTCATTTCGAAGATTACCCCACATGACAAATGCATCATTACCATTTTGAACTTTGGAAAGCATCACATTTGTTATCGAAAGTTTGATTTACGCACACAATCGTTGATAGGAATACACATAATAATGAGAAAGAGTGAATGTTGTAAAGGAAAGTATCCTATGGCTAGGGTTTAAGAGGCCATCAACATACTGGGGTTGAAAGGTGGATGCATATAGTTCTGCAAGTATATATAAGCAAGATTTAGAGATAAGAAAGGTCCACACCTGATTAGCTGAAGGTTGGTTCAAGCTTTCTCTAGCCCTTCTCCTGCTCCTCTTCCCCAGGAGTCCTGCAAAACAAGTTATACCTTCCTCAAACCAATATGACCACATATAAATTAATGATAATCAAAGAAACATGAAATAATAATCTGATTAACATCATCATATGATCATAAACAAAGATTCAATCACACATTGAACAATAATTTGGGAAGAAGAAGGACATCACATATTTATTAATCTTGAAAACAAGTACAAGTATACCTTCTCTTCAAGTTCGACACCTCACGAAACCTTGATATGGTTCTGCTGCTTCTCTTCTCCAAGGAGCCTAGTCTCCAAGCTCTGCAACACAAGGAGAATGCTTCTAGGGCAAAGGTGTGGGCAAAGAAAGTCCCAATTCCTCCAGCATAATGATGCAAAGATTCAAGTCCCCTCTCATGGACCTCCCTACCTCTATTTATATGCTTTATGAAGAGTTAGGGTCGAAGACAAAGTAATTACAACTGAAGGAGTCAGTTGCATAACTACCCAAACTACCTGAATTTCAAAATACGTATTTTTTTGAGATTTTCAGGAGGCGTACGCAGTTGCAAAGACAACAGTTGCGTACACGAGGAGGTAGACGTGGGTTTCAATGCAGAAAGTTGCGTATTTAAGGCGTACGCGAGTATTATATATAACAACTTGCGTACATACGCGGGTTTCCTTAAGGAAACCCGCGTACTTCTGGGCATTGTCAGACTTTGGTGTCTTCTGGAAAGTTTTAGTTAACTGAAATATCTTTCCAACGGTGCAGAGATGACGTCAAACGGAGTTACAGAACTCAAGATATGGATCCTCCAAGTTAGGTGTTTTTTCAGTGACTTTCAATGACTTTCATGAAGTGTCGTCATGCGACGAAATCATGGGAAAGTGGTCACAGGCAGAGATGTGTCATTTTGAGCTATAACAGTGTATTTGTTCATTGATCAGATGATGCAATGTCTCATTACATAGTATGGGAGAGGAATATGTTACATCACTTCCAATTACCTAACTACACTAATTAAAACAATAAATGCCTCATCGTTACATAACTTTATTAATGATACTATATTAAACCTTATTATGTGGACTCTCTAAGTAAGATGTCTAAGTATTAAATATGACCATTTCTTTTAACAAGCAAGCCCTAGTGCATTACCCTTTGGGAAAATGGAGTCAATATCATTATTTGATGAAAAAGCTTGAAAATGAAATGGAGAAATCGACAAAACTATGGAGTACATGAACCTTTCCGATTAGATCAATCGCATTGATACATAAGGCTGAAATGAAATGCTCATAAAGCTACCATTTCACACCCAATAGTCAATGAACAAGTATATCATGCAACCATCAATAAAGACATCAGCTTGTCAGTCTTGGACAAAAATAATTAGCCAACAATTTCTTCATATCAATGTTAGATTACATTGAGAGATCAAAAGAGGGTTGTGTTGTCGCCTAATTCACACCTCGGGTCACATGACAGGAATATTCAAGCCACTGGGTGCGACATGGTCAATACACGACCAAACATTAGCTTTGCAGTCAACTATTTGAGCTAGTTCATAGTGGACCCTCGAAGAGTATATTGGACCGCTGCAAAGCAGATACTTCGCTACATCAGAGGTACAGTGGAGTATGAGTTGGTTTATGAGCGTTGGGGGATTGTACAGTTAGTAGGCTTCACAGATGTTGATTGGGCAGGATGTGTAGAGGACCGGAAGAGCACTTTAGGTTGCTGCTTCAACATTGGATCAAGGGTTGTCTCATGGTTCAGCAGGAAACAAAAGTTAGTTGCATTGAGATCGGCAGAGGCTGAGTACATGGTAGCCATTTTGGTTGCTTGTGAGGGAATGTGGACGAGGAAGTTGCTTTCAGTGTTGTTCGAGTGTGAGCTAGAGGCTATAGTAGTTTACTGTGACAATCAAAGTGGCATCATGCTATCTAAAAGTCCAGTATTCCATGATCGAAGCAAACACATAGACATTCGGTACCACTTCCTAAGAGACCGTGTATAGAGAAGAACCATTCAGTTGGTGTACATTTAGACAGATGAGTAGGTGGTACACATTTTCACCAAGGCACTTTACAGACACAATTTTGTGAAGTTTAGAGACAAGTTGGGGTTGCTACCGAATCGTTTCCTCATTGAGAGGGAGTGTTAAAAGTGGAAGCAAAGAAGGTCTTGTAGCATTGCATGTGTCCTTGCATGCTAGAAAGACATTAAACATGAAGCCAAATGTATTTAATGTGATTTTCCTAAGTTTGAACTTAGCAAGATACATTAATTATTCTCGTTTGATTTTGACTTAATGGAATCACTTTGATAAAATTAAAAGTGGAATAAACTTAAGTGATGGCTAATCTAATCTTTGCCATTGATCTCACCAGAGGATCACATCCATTGATCCATGGTGAGGGTTAGGGTTTTCACTTAGCCATTGAGTTAAAAGGAGATTTGGTGGAGAGGAAACACTCACAGGAGAGATATAATTAGAGAGAAGTCAGACAAAGGAGTTTGCTGAGAAGACGGAGGGACACTCACCCAGAAGATTCGTCGTAGTATCAGGCTGAGCGGGGACCGTACATATCACGCAGAGGAGGAGGACCATAGATAGTAGCAGGGACATACAACTGTCGTACGGATTCAGTCTTGCTGACGTCAGCACCGTGTGGATCCGTACAATCGAGCCGCACTGCTGACGCAAGGGTCGTACAGTTGTGCAGGGTGGCCTTACCTTGTAGCTGGGTTGCTTGGTGATTTTGTAGAGGTTTCATATCGCCAGATTGGGTGAATTTATCTTCATAATATAAATTTCATATATGAATGCTGCACCGGTTTTCCCATCTTGGGGTTTATTTGAAGGTTTCCATACCCAAAACACTGTGTCTATATTTATGTCATGTTGTGAATGTTTCTCAGTATTTACTTTTTGCTGTAATACTAGTAAAAGAAATTCATGTGTGGTTTTAGTAACAAATTAAATATGCAGTTTAGCCCTAGTTTGAATTTTAAAGGAAAATTTAAAGTGGGCAACAATTTAAAATTATAAGAATGTAACAAAATATGAATAAGCCTCACAACCCTTTTCCGAAAGGAAAAAGTGTGGCAAAACTGAAAAGGAAATGCTGAATGGTATGACTAGGGAAACTAAATCCCATCCGTTTCTCTCTTGCAATGCAAGGGTGGGTGAACCTAACTTCCTATGCAAGCAATGGGTGGTAGCAAATAGCAAATAAAGTAATGAAATAAATGGTTAACTTAGCCACATAATCCACTTCCGAAAGGAAGAGATGGGACAAAACAAGAGAACTAAAATCTGAAAATTAAACTAAGTAGCAAACTCCTATCCCCTCTTCTTTTGCAATCTAAGGTTGGGCAAACCTGACAACCTTTGCATGCAATGGATGGTTGAAAATTTAATGTAAAATACAATTTTGGCTTAAAATAAAACTGGAACTAGGCACAAGAAACTCTCTTGGGCTTTACAAAGAAAGAACAATTTTCAGCGAAGAACTAGAGAGCAGGGAAGTAGAAAGAGTGGTGTTTTGGCCCCTTTAGATAAGAGGCTTTGAAGTGGTTTTAACTTGGAATTTTCTGCTATTTTTTCTAGCCAAATTGCAGAATATCTCCTTGTAATGTGGAAAACCTGCACAAAACAAGAAGCAAAATTTCTACAAAAATGCTGAAATTAGTTTTAAAACACTTCAAACTTTTGCTAGTAAAAAATTTGCAACTTATGGGAAAAAATATAAAAAAGTAATGCTGGAAATGACTGCTTTGAGAGCCAGAAAGCTCAAATCTGCAACAAAAAATAGTTAGAAAATAAAAGATGGAGCTAGGTTCTTTTCTGTTGTTCGAAAAATGGAGTAATGCATCTGGGAATCCCACCCTCCAAGCCTTGGTAACCTTCAACAAAATCTAGCTTCACAATGCAACTAGGGCGAGAAATCTAAGCAAAGGAGTGAGAAATCATTAATTCAAAGTAAAAATTCATGAACTTCCCACATGCTAAGTATTCACGTTACACATGTAATAAAAATATCACAATATTATTCTGAAGTAAAATCATTTGCTTGAGATCCACAAGTGCTTGAAATTCTGAAATGCACAATTATACCTCACACAAGAGCCAAGAATACCAGTCTCGTGCAAAGGTTTATTCTCATTAACAAAATAACAATGGATGGAATCACAATAGCTTGCTCCTCTTTCAGCACAATGAGAGCAAGAAAGAATGAGAGAGTGGGTAGCAAGAAGTTGTAACCCAAATGAGGAGGAGAGGCCTCGTTTTAAAGGAAAAGAGAGGGGGAGACCCTTCTTGCATGCTGGCTGCTTGTCTCTTGAAGAGGAGAGAGGCCCATGAAAGGGGGCACACTTCCTAGAGGGGGTGCCTACTTGGGTAAAAAAACAAAAAATGGGGAGGGGGAAAACCCTCGTCCCATGTCTTATAATTTATGCTTAGATCAAGAGAGGGGGAACCATGAAGGTGGGGCCCCTGTCTTGGCTTATCTCTTTCTTTCCACTCACCGTGGTGAGAGAGGGCGCCCCTCTTAGGGAGGAAACCTCAAAACTCTTTAAACTTTACATGGGGGCCCCCTTTTTGTTCTTGACATCACTCTAGGTACATAAGATGACTTTAGGAAACTTAATTTCCCCTTTTCAAGTGACTTTAGACACATTACATAAATTTGCCATTTTTAATTATCCGCTATTTTTCCTCATTTCTTGACGGACCTAGACAAAAGGTGGTCTAGACTCAACATTATCCACTCTTATGACTCTAGGTACATAGTATGACCTTAGGAAACTTAATATCCCCTTTTCAAGTGACTTTAGAGACATTGAAAAAATTGCCATTTTTAATTATAGGCAATTTTTCCTGATTTTTTGACTGACCTAGACAAAATGTAGTCAAGACTCAAAATGATCCACTCTAATGACTCCAAACCTGGTCCAATGGTGTAGTGGGTACTCTCCTATTGATTTTGAATACCCATACCCCTAAAGAACATTATTAAGGACCACTTATCGCTCTTTTGCATTACAACATTTTATGCCGAGGACATTTTTTAAATTACAAAACATTAAAAAAAACTAAGCAAAACTTAATGAAATTCCACATGACTCTAGATAATGTTTAGCATGGTAACATACAACACTCCTAGACCTTAATCACCCCACGGGATCGATCATTAGAACGCCTTTGGCCACTTTGGAGGAATTTTGAGTGAAAACCTTAAATAATTGAAATTTCCAATGAGCAAATTTAATTATCCAAGGAAAAAAAATACTCGATGAAAGGAATTCCCTAATGACGAAGTCCTAGGCAACTAAGTTTTTAAAAAATTGACCATCAAGCTAACATATGTTTACAAAATTTCTCACAGGGGTGCGACAATTTCATGAAAAAGAAGAAGAGAAGAAAGGGGCAAAATTGCCTTGCTAAGTCTTTTGGAGCTTGAAAATTTTGCTAGGAACACTTTGATTGTCTTGATGGTACATGGTACATTGTTTCCCACCTAGTTAGTTAGGTGGTCAACACACACCAAGGGGAGAATGCGTCGCACCACAAGGAAACGAATAAAATCAAGATAAATCAAGTTGTGTTGCTAGGAAAGTGACCATGGTGTGTCTAGGGGTAAAAAATAGCATTACCCAAGTCATCCTTTTGCCACTAACTTATTCCACCATCATACATCGAAGACCTTAGCTTTTTCTTATTTCTATGTTTTCCACAAGATAACATAATTAATAGCTGAAATGATACAATTTTCATCTTCCCTTGCCCAGATTGAAAATTTTATTACATGGATGAATTTGTAGGCCTCAAAAGCTATAAGTTCCAGTACTCTTATGCCCATAACCAATTTGATATGCTTTGCTTGTAGTCATCTCCAAATATTTTTAAAAACTTGCGCTAATTATTTCCTCAGTTTAAATACTTAGTCACTTAGTTTGAGGGGAGATCTATTGAAGACACAAACCTAGATTGCATATCCAAGGTTTGACAGGTACACTTCAGTATGGACGTGTAGTTGAGAGTGGAGGATAGACTCCAGGGGGCTCATAATTTTTGCACATGGAAAGAAAGGATCACAAGTATCTTGGATGTCAGTGATGCAGAGGAGCACATTGACTCCACGAAGGTTGCGCTCACTGATTCGACAAATTTGGTAGCTTGAAAGAAGATAGATTCCAGAGCTATGTTGATCATCATGGATGGAGTGAAGGACCATATAGTCCCTCACCTTTTCGGGAAGAAGACCGCAGTGGATATGTGGAAGGCTTTGGAAGGTCTCTATCAAAGCAAGAATGAAAACCATATTATGGCACTGCAAGAGAGGATGCACAGTACCAGGATGGCCAAGGGAGGAGTGGTGCCATATCTCACAAGCTAACACAGATCAAAGACGAGCTTGTTGTTGTTGGCTCTAAAGACTGGGGATGAGGAGCTAGTTCAGATAGCCCTCAATGGCTTCTCTGAGCCATGGGATACC
This sequence comes from Pseudotsuga menziesii, assembly GCA_001517045.1. NCBI lineage: Eukaryota > Viridiplantae > Streptophyta > Pinopsida > Pinales > Pinaceae > Pseudotsuga > Pseudotsuga menziesii. The sequence goes on from LPNX010247186.1 coordinate 908,486, forward strand.
TTTGTCAAGGGTGTTGTGGCTAGGGAGAAGCTCCTTGATTATCAGAGATTGTGGGATGACTTTGTGTAGGAGGAGACTCGCATGGGTCAAGGATCAGGCACATCCAATAGTTCCCCATAGATTGTGGATGAGGAGGCTTTAGCGCTAACAAGGAAGAGAAAGGGTAACGCAAAGAAGAAGAAGGGTGGTACAGAGAACCTTGACATGACAAAGGTCAAGTGTTTCATCTGCCACAAGCAGGGACACTTTGCCTCCTAGTGCCCAGACATAAAGAAGAAGAGCAATACCCAGATGGTAGGTTCTGCAGAGGTGGAGGAGTTCAGCAGAAACTTCGATGAGGAGTTTTGTTTGATAGCTTGCATGGCAAGCACCATAGGTAGCAGTATTTGGTACATCGACAGTGGAGCATCTAGTCATATGACTGGACATAAAATATTTCTTCAAGGACTTGCAGGAGGGTGGAGCAGGTATCCACATTGAGCTGGGTGATGATGCATGTTATCATGCGCATGGAGTTGGCACTGTTTCATTTCAGAGGGAGTCTGGCAAACCCCTCAATTTGGTGATGTGTTATATGTTCCAGGGTTGACCAAGAACCTCATATCAGTCTCCACTTTGGAGGACAAGGGATTTCAGGTGAAGTTCTGAGACCATAGAGTGTATATCAGGCCCAAGGGGTTAGATAGGAGCTTGGATAAGATGATTGGGATTAGGAGCGGGAAGGTGTATAGACTACACTTTGTTCTTACAAAGGCTCTAGTTAGTAGTGACAACAATCAGGGTGAGTTGTGGCATAGGAGGATGGCGCACTTACACCATGGAGCACTGAGGCACTTGAGACAGGAAGCCATTGGAGTTCCCCAGATACAAGAGGAGAAGCATAACCATTGGAAGGGTTGGGTGTTGGGAAAGAACATCAGGAATCCTTTCCCACAGAGTGAGCACAAGTCTAAGGAGCCCTTGGACTTAGTGCATTTAGATGTTTGCGGGACCTATGAGTGTCCAATCTTTCAGTGGTTACAAGTATTGCGTCACCTTCATTGATGACTGTTCCAGGAAGAGCTAGATCTGTTTCCTGAAGGCCAAGTCAAAGGCCTTTGAGAGGTTTCAGGAGTTGAAGACTCTCATTGAGAACTAGACAGGAAGGAGGATCTGTGTTTTGAGAACAGACAATGGGGGAGAGTACACCTCCAATGAGTTCTTGGAGTATTGTTTGGCAGAGGGGATCAAGAAGGAGCACACCATGCCTCATACTCCACAACAGAATGGAGTGGCAGAGAGAAAGAATAGGACTATGGTAGGAGCAGCCAAGGCTATGCTATTTGATCAGGGAATACCTTTATTCCTTTGGGGCAAGGCATACAAGACTGCAGTATACATTTAGAACAGGTGTCCCCACACAACTTTGGGGAGGAAGACGCCCGAGGAGGTCTTTATAGGCACTCGACTAGATGTGAGCCATATTCGCATATTTGGGAGTGTCTGCTATTGTCACAATCATGTTGACACTAGGAAGAAGCTGGACCCTTCTGGAGAGAAGTGGTTACTTGTTGGTTACAACGAGACTTCAAAGACATACATAGTTTATATACCTTCTTGCAAGAGGATCATTGTGAGCTGGGATGTCTAGTTTGACGAGGACAGGGCCTTTCAGAGATATATGGACTTACCAACAGAGGAGCAACCAACACAAGTTTCGGGGGTCAAGTTGGAGGAGCCAGAGATACAGGTATAGGTACAAAAACATGGCAAAGGTTCTGGTAGTCAAAGGGAGTCAGGTGGACAAGATCCTTCAGTCATTGACTTGGAGGATGGGCTGCAACAGGAGACAATTATCCATAATCTACAGCAGGAAGACACACGACCAAGGCCTAAGTGGTTTAGGTCCATAGTTTAGGATTCCAGGCAGGTTGATCCTCCACAGAGCTACATGAGGCGGAGCAAACCGCCAGAGAGACTCAGTTATATGGCACTGATGACAAAGTTGATCAACTCTGAACCCTCCAGTTTCGAAGAGGTTGCACAACATGATGTGTGGTAGGAGGCCATGGTTGAGGAGTATGTCTCAATCATGAAGAATCAGGGATGGGAGGTTGTGTCGAGTTTTGAAGATAAAAAGGCGGTGGGATCCAGATGGATCTACAAGGTGAAGCATGCAGCATGCAGAAGTGTTGAGAAGTATAAGGCACGCTTCGTGGCAAAGAGGTTTTCACAGAAGGAGGGTATTGACTTTGAGGCGACCTTTGCCCTTGTTGCCAGGTATTCTTCTATTCAGACCATTATCTCTTTAGCAGCAGAGATGGGTTGGCGTGTCCATTAGATGGACGTCAAGACTGCCTTCACCAACGGAGTCATAGAGGAAGATGTTTTCATTGAGAAGCCACAGGGGTTGATGTGCACAACAAGGAGACGCATGCATGTAGGCTGCATACAGATCTTTATGTGCTCAAGCAAGCACCTAGAGCATGGTACTCGAGGATAGACAACTATCTACGGGAGATGGGATTTCAGCGTAGTGAGGCTGACCACAACCTGTACTTCTTGACAGGTGAGGTGCCTCTCATGCTAGTCTGATATGTAGATGATCTCTTTCTTACAGGAGATGAGAGGCTGATTAACGACTGCGAGTCCAACCTTGCAGTGGAGTTTGAGATGAAAGACCTTGGGTTGACGCATTACATCATGGGCTTGGAAGTTTGGCAAAGAGATGGGTGCTTTTTCATTGGACAGGGGAATTATGCAGTAGAGATCTTGAAGAGATTCAGGATGGTGGACTGCAAGTCTATGGCCATACCTCTAGTTTCCAACTGGAGAAAGATTGATGCATTAGGGTTAGACGGATTTGATCCTACCTTGTATCGTCAGCTTATCGAATCGCTTATGTATTTGGTCAACACATGGCCAAACATTAGCTTTGCAATCAACTCTTTGAGCAAGTTCATGGTGGACCCTCGGAGAGTGCATTGGACGGCTGCGAAGCACATACTTCGTTACATCAGAGGTACAATGGAGTATGTATTGGTTTATGGTCACAGGGGGAGTGTACAGTTAGTAGGCTTCACGGATGCCGACTAGGCATGATGTGTAGAGGACAGGAAGAGCACTTCAGGTTGCTGTTTTAGTATTGGATGAGGGGTTGTTTCTTGCTTGAACAGAAAGCAAAAGTCAGTTGTATTGAGCTCGACAGAGGCCGAGTACATGGCAACCAGTTTGGCTGCTTGTGAGGGAATGTGGCTAAGGAAGTTGCTTTCAGGTTTGTTCGAGTGTGAGCTAGAGGCTATAGTAGTTCACTGCGACAATCAGAGTTGCATCAGGCTATCCGAAAAGCCAGTGTTCCATAACTGGAGCAAACACATTGACATTCGGTACCACTTCCTGAGAGATTGTGTTCAGAGAGGAACCATTCGGTTGGAGTACATACGGACAAATGAGTAGGTGGCATACATTTTCACCAAGGCACTTTTCAAATGCAATTTTGTGAAGTTCAGAGACAAGCTGGGGTTGCTACCGAATCCCTACATCGTTGAGAGGGAGTGTTAGAAAGCAACAACAAGGAAGGTCTTCTAGCATTGCATATGTCCTTGTATGCTAGAGAAACATTAAATTGGAAGCCAAATCTATTAAAGTGATTTTCCCAAGTTTTGGCTTAGGAAAATACTTTAATTATTCTAATTTGATTGACTTTAATGGAATCACTTTTATAAAGTGAAAAGTGAAATATTTAAGTAATGGCTAATCTAATCTTGGCCATTGATTCTAACTAGAGGATCTCATCCATAGATCCATAGTGAGGGTTAGAGTTTTCGCTTATCAAATAAAGTTAAAAGAGGATTTGGTGGAGAGGACACAGACAGACATGATACATAGAGACAGAGAAAGTCAGACGGAGAATTTTGTTGAGAAGACGGAGGAATAATTACCTGATAAAGTCACCGAGGTTCTAGGATGAGAGAAGGCCGTACAGAGCACACTGGGAGGCAGCCGTACCATTCGGTAGAGGGAAACTGTACAATCGTATGGAATTCGTACACATGATGTCAGTGTCGTATGGATACATATAGCTGCGCAGGGGAGGTTGTACTGTTGATGCAGAGGCCATACTATTACGTTGAGTGTGTGCTGGGTTGCTGGACTTGTCCATTGTTTCTGCGGAGGTTCACATTCGTCAGGTTGGGTGAATATTCTGTTGGTTGTAAAAGTTCCATATTTTCTCCATAATAAAATTCATATCTGACTGCTGCACCGGTTTTCTCATCCTGGGTTTTTTCAGCGGTTTTCATGTTAGTTTTTGTACATAGGCAGATGTTCCCTAGGTGACTTTAATTTTTGCCTAAAGTCACTTTAAGAGGGAAAAAGGTGACCGTCACATTAAATGTCACTTAATGAGACTTTATATCAATAAAGTCACTTTTTGATAAATTTAAGTGGGTGAGTGATTTTATTTATGAGAAATAAATAAAAGGGATTTTCACTCACATTCAATCTCATCCATTGGATTGATTCTTTCTCCACCATTGGATTAAGAAACTCACTTAGGTCAAACAAAAAGGCTGAGGGAGGCAAAAGGACATTCACTTGTTCATTTTTCAGGAGAAGAGAGAGAGCTGAGGTCGAGTTTGCTTGAGGAGGGCACGATTTTCCAGACTGGTTGCTGAAGTGATTTCAGTGAGCAAGGAGGTTGAGACTGCTTTTATTATTTGTTGGCACGAATCCCAAGAAGAGTACGACCTTACTGTACGGCTGCTTCATTTATTGCACAGTTTTCGAGGGTGTACGGCCTGTTTTATTTCTGCTGTACGGTGCATTAAATTTGGCATAGATTTCGAGGGGTGTACGGACTATTTGTACATGCTGTACGGTGCATTTATTTCTTGCACAGATTTCGAGGAAGGTACAGCTGAGTTTATTGCTGTACTGTCTACTAATAAATTGCACAGATATCGAGGAAGTGTACGGCCTGTCATTTATTGGCGCGATTTCCAAGGAGAAGTACGGCCTGGTGCTGCTGTTCAGTTGCATTTAGTTTGGCACAGAAAAACAAAAGAAGGGTGTAGGCTGGTTTGCTGAGCACTAATTTCCAGACTTTGAGAAAAAGTTTGCCGGTGAAGATAAGTTGTATTTTTCACCATTTTCTGTCCTGTACTTTGC
>LPNX010247186.1:913798-971659 GCA_001517045.1 Pseudotsuga menziesii
TCATACCGAAAATAATAGTGTTTATATGGTGATGTGATGTTGTGAATGTTTCTGAGTTTTTATATTCCGCTGTAATACGAGTAAAGAATTTTATGTGTGGTTTCCCAGTAACAATTTAAATATATTGTTTAGCCCTACATTGAACTTTAAAGAAAAATTTACACAAATTGGTGTTGGTGGCCACAAAACTAGTTCTTGAAGAATCCCTAGTTTATAGCCTATTTATTTGTGGTCTCAAAACTGGTTTTTGATGAATCCCTAGTTTATAGCCTATTTATTGGTGGCCTCCAAACTATGTTTTGAAGAATCCCTAGATTATACTATATGACCTAGTTTTATAGCCTATTTATTGGTGGCTTCAAAACTAGTTTTTGAAGAATCCCTAGTTTATAGCCTATTTATTGGTGGGCCCAAAACTAGTTTTTGAAAAATCCCTAGTTTATAGCCTATTTATTGAAGATTCCCTAGTTTATAGCCTATTTATCTATTGAAAATTTGAAGCTTTAAGGTTGATATTATGGATATTGGACCTATGGTTGACAATTTTACTAATAGATCATTGATGATTGATGTTATATGGTATTATGGTTTATTTCATGTGTTTATGCTTTCTGTAACTAATTCAACATTCTACATGCATTTGTTGACATATATGCATCAAAATATTAAAAATATATATATTATGTGAAAAATGCTTCCAAACCGGAAGCTTTTGAAAATTTCACTTTCTGCTTCTTGTTTTTGCTTCTGCTACTAAGAAACATAGACAAATGTCAGAAACAAAGTGAAAATGTTTTTTTTTCAATGATTTCGCCTCAGACTGGCAAGATGCACAACTCTGATACTGCAAGAATATCCACGACTCGGATAGGCACAAATTATATGAATTTGACAAATAGATAACAAGTTTACATTGATTGATAAGTTTCACAAGCAATTTACGTTCACATCAACATTTCGTCAAACACATTGGGAACATTCAAGAACACATCAAATGGAGAAATAATATTGGCACCTTTATTATGGATAATAGATTGTAGACAATACAGTAACTATGGCTGCTATAGCAGCTACCGAAATACACTCAACAAGAACCTGGAAGTGATGCCAGCCCAACCAATGAATCTCAATTGAAGACCCTGGATGGATCCTCGTCCTTGTCTAGCTAGAGTGAATATGTCTCACGGTTCACCACTGAAACTAAAGCACATTGGATGAATGGAGTTTGCCAACCCCAAACGAAAACTCCCGAACAACCCCCAGATGGTGACAAGAAATCAATATCCAAAACAACCTGTCCATAATGGATGAGTGCCTTCCTTTTTATCTTCTTTTTGAGTCCCATACCATGGGCAATACCATGGGACACCCAATATCATGGTCAATACCATGGGTCATCCAATGCCATCAACTGAAATATCCCCTTTTTAATTAAATGACACGTAAATATTATAACAATTTTAGGCCTAAGTGCATTCAATAACCGCCTAGAATAATGATCACCTGGAAAGGGACATTACATTTATCAGTTTTTGTTAGGTTTAGGAATGTATTTGTGAGGCAGATCTGCTTACCATTTCGTGAAGTTCTATATGATCAAGTTATGCAACTTGAATTTGCTATGTTTTCATACCATAATGTAACCATTTTATCAATAAACTGTTGATAGCGCTAATTGCAAGCAGAGAGGATCCACCTTTGAACCTTGGATAAAATAACTTGCCAAGCCACAATTCAATTTAAGGAGTTCAGAAATGATTTTGAACTCATGGCCAAGTTCCACTAAGCAGGGAGGTCATGATGAGGACTGATTTTCCTAACTAGCTGTCTTTGGTGGAAACTACTAATTTATTTTCATTTATGTTCTGTTGTATTTGCAAATATCTGCACATTCACACATTTCTACTATAATTTGGGATGGTGTAGCTTAGGTTCCAAGACATAACTGATTGCATTTACGATTATCATATATTAACTGGGCCAACAAGGCACTACCATGCAAAGTTAACTTTTCTACGTAAGGGTGGTCTTCTTTCATTGTACATTCACCAAAAGTTGATAATTCAATACTATTTAGTGGGCAAGCTTTTGTTATCCGTTATTTCTTTGATGTTATGTTGTGGTAGCTTCTCAACATGTTCCATCTCTTGTTTGAAGATAGGGCCCTCCCTGCAATCACTCTCCTAGTTTCTTTTTTTCCCAAGCGAAAGATCACCTGTTCTGCTCATTACAAAATCCACCTTTTGTTGCATGGTGATAACCCTTTTCCCTTCAGATATATCATTTGATTCTCTGCCCCCATCCTTTTTCAGGTGTACGTATGCGATTCCTGACATGAGGCATGTGTGTTAACATGGTGCTGGGGTCCTTGTTCTGTCATCTTTTAGTGTTTAGGTTTGGCAGCCAGTTCGGAAAACGGATCTTTTCCCTCCATGCACTGTCTTGGGCTTTCTACTACCTTTTAGCCAGCCCCCTCAGTTCGTCCTCTGAAGCCCCCATCACTCCTATGAACTATAAGATCCTTTTCAATGCTTCTGGGAAGTTATCAGGGCACAGTGGCACAGTTTATTATTGGCCATGTGCACCAGATAAACACGTAAGAAACCAAAAATCAAAATCCCATTGCTGAGTTCTTGTTCTGGTAACTCTGCTTGCATGATGTCTGAAGCTAGAGTAGCCTGTAGGATCCTATTAATGGCTTCAAACTGATAGAAGGCAGTTTAAAAACTGATTAAAACACTCATCTCTTTAAACGGGTGAAAAGCACTGTAACCAGAATGAAGAATCAAGTCTCTGAATATTTTCCAGCAAGAGATCAGTGTTGTATTTGTTCTTTTTTAATTCTTTTCTTTCTTTATTCTTTGTGCAGAAAAATGCACCTTTATCATTTGCATATTGTTTGAGTGTTTCTGTTTTGAAAACAATGAAGAATTCAACTTGTTTGTATTTCATGCACTAAGTTGATAAGATGAATAAGGTAACCATCTTGTGCTTGTCAAGGTGCTTATGTGCAAGTTCCATAATTCATTAGGCACAGAAATGGATTTTAAGTACTTTTCTTTCCACCCTGGTTTGATATTATTGGTCATCTTGGCTTAAACCGTTGCAATTTCTTGTCTGTAGTGCAGGTGCTTATTGGTCAGCTGAAGGATGCTACCCCAGCAATGGAGTCAACGATATTAAGACTTCGTGAAGAAGTAAGCAGGGCTGCTGCTGCTGCTCCAACAATGAGGCAACATATGGTATCTTTGTCAGCACGCAGATGTCAATCCGGTGGGAAGGTAATTTGTCTCTTTCTTTCTTTTAAGTTTTCACCATGGTGAATTGTTATAACTGTTTTAAGGTTTTCATGTATTGGCTTGCCAGAAGATCATAGAGTTACATAAGGAATAATACTTGGCTTTGATGAAGGTTCTCAATGAAGTTCATTTTTATGGTCATTTATGATGTAGGACCCATCAATAGTTAGTTTCCCTGGAATCTTATCGTAATAAAGATACAACCTTGTAAATAGAAACAACCTTAATTGCTTTAATATGAAAATACGATGCTGCTGACTTTTATTTCTAGGTATGATAAAATGTCAATTTTGTCAAACTTTGAATTATATAGTCAATCCTTTGGAGATGTAGGTCCCATCTACAGTTTTAGTTAAGAATAGTGCTTTTGGTTTTCACATAAAACAAATGAACAAAGAGAATTGAATATAAATGAAAAAATGTTACCAAAAGATGAAGCTTACCTAAAGTGAAAGAAATACAAGGTAGAAGAAAACTGCATAAAGAGGAGACATACATTTAAGGAGGAGCAAACCAGGAGATGCCAATGAATATTAGATATAAAAATCCACCTTTTAGTAGAAAAAGGAGAATTCATGGGACACATGTTTTTTCAAAGTTGAAGTGAATTTCGCGTAGTAACAAGTCATACCTTGTGAATCTTATGATGAGTTTAGGACATTGATTATATTTTTGAAATTTTCTACATGCCAAACCTAATTGCAATCATGAACCTTGAGAATTTGAGTACGTGTAATCCTATGCCATGCTCGTAAATAGGAACTACTGTTGAGTTTTGGGGTAACTCAGGATGTCCTCTATGTGGTACTGCCTAGGATGGAGGGACCTTATCAGTATAGGCATGTGAGTAGAGTGTGAGATACACTTTGCTAGGTGGCATGGATCCAGTAGCGGGGACATGCAATGAGTTAAAGTCACTTTTGCACTTGGCATGCAAAAATATGATTTCGGCACATAAAGTGAAATTAGGGTTTAGTGAGCTAATTTCTCAGTGACTTATAAAAAGACATTGAGTGTGCAGAATTCATTAATCTTTTGTGAGTATCAGGAGATCAGAGCAGTTGTGACCAATAGTTGACCTGGGAGGGCGAATCATTTGAGACAACTTGGGACGCATTCCTCAGAGCCGTGAGAGGACAAAACTTTAGAGATTGAGGAGTTCATTCACTAGGGCAGTTGGAGAGACAATTCACTGAGTGTCTTCAGATACTGGAGACAGAACAACAACAACAGTAATGTAAGCATCTGAGAGGGTGACATGAGCAACTGTACGTCACACGTGTGGGTGACGTGGGGTTTCTGTTGGCATGTGTGGGAAGGTGAGAGGGCATTGTTATCACCTAACTTGTAGTTGCCTCTATGAGGTAGATCTAGGATGGACGGTAGAGGGATGGGCAACTAAAGAGGTGGAACCAAGATAGCCTCGACTCCCAAATGGATGGTTGGCACGCCAATCGAGGCAATCTTTACTTGATGTTATCTTAGCCCAAGACAACAATGTGGGAGACCTAGATCTACTCCTGACAGGAGAGATCAGACCAAAACACCAGATCAAATCAAATGAAGTTGAAGTACATAAGGTGTAAGGTGGAGTAAACCCTAGATCTATGGATGAAGTCACAAGGTGAATTAGGGGTTTAGGAGATGTGAAATTTGATCCAAGTTCGAAATACAAGTGACCTATAAGCTTATTACTATATCCGAGATCAAGGTGCTAGTAAAAGATGAAGATATCCACTGCCTTGGGAAATGTGACCAATACAGAGACGATAAGAACATGATTGGAGCTATCTAGTACCACGGGATAGACTCGAAAGAAGGTATAACAATATCAAAGTACTCGAGCCAGAAGGAAAAGATCAAATCACAAGAGAAGGAGGCAACATGAAGGGTAGTGCTAGGGTTTAGAGAGCAGTGCCTTGGGATTTGGGCCCAATGGAGTCACCTAAGCACAACGTGAAGGAAGACCCACTTAGCGTTTGACCCGATTTACAAAACCCAGAAATGGTTTTGCCCAGAGATCAAGCGGTTTGATCTATAATATTTTTTGATTTTTGATTATTTAGGGTTTTAACATGAAAATGAAGATGTTAATAGATTGAGATCTAGAAAAGAAGAACTAACCTGTAGATCTTACCTGGATAACCTTGTAGATGCCTTGAAGATGATGATCTATGTCGTCTCGATCAATTTGAGAAGATTTGAAGGAAGCCTCTATGTAAGACGATTTTCCCAAAGAAGCCAATGCGCCCTCTCTCTTGCACAACAAACGTCAACCATATCAGATTTGATGTGCCATGAGAAAAGAACAAATGCTATAGAAAAATAGCAAGATGAAATCATAGATCACATTGATACTAATGAAAACCCCCTGATACAAGCGAAGCCAAGCCAAGCGAGTTGGGGAACCCCTGCAAAAATGCCCAAGTTGAAGTCGCCCTCCTGTAGACAAGACAATGTTTCCAAAAAAATATAGATCTCACAACAAATACCCAAATGCAAGGAAGCAATAGATTTTCCAATCACCATCGAAGAACACCAGATGCAAAGGAGATCTAAAAAATTTCCACAAAAGTAGTTTTCTATTATCCAGATCGAAGAGCCAAAGACCCTTTACAAATGAGAAGCTCTCTCCTTTAAATATGAATGAGAGATACCAAAATCATACCCACTTTTCAAATGGGTGGCCAAGATTAAAAGATCAATATGTTCTAATCAATCGTTGAGATGAGCTCAACATAAAGTACATGGCTCAATACAATAATATAATATATCAATGGACCAAATCACCTTAGGAGAGGGGATCCCATTCAATAAAAAATAAATAAAGCTCATGGTGGGTGCAGGGGGTGTTAACTAACTCCTCTAGTGTGTCCCCATGGCATAATAAAAATAATATATTTTTTTAAATGCAAAATAGTGCCTCTTTGAGGAAATCGTGAGCCTCCAAAAGCTCGAGAAAATAATAAAATATGTCGGAGAGATGGATGTGGGTCCATCCAAGTGCTGAAACTGTTGGAGGAGTGGAAGACATCACACTCATCATCAAAACTCATCCCATGCCATTTACTTGCCTCAGTATCCCAATTCGAATTCTTCAGTAGCCATTTGAATTATTTTTAAACTGCCTCGGGAACCGTGATATGGCCAAAATTGCCTCGTAGGGTGCCAGTGTTATCTAACTGAGCCCTCCAGGCTCTCTGGGAGGGGGGTAATATGGTAAAATCAAGTGGCTGGAACACCCCCTCCTCATACAACGGCCTAGGTGAAACAATCAGATGATCTCTTTGCTTTGACAGGCCATTCAACATGGCAAAACTGCACCAGAATGGTAGACTTAGCCAAATTATCCCTGTAACTTCCCAGAACTAAAAACAAGCCGTCTCATTGGATTCAGGGAGTTCAAATCCATCTAAGGTGCATACTCATACACCCTTCAAATCACTGCATGTTCAAGAATAATATCCAATATGCCCTGACAGATAATAATAATAATAATTTGTAATGATCAATATTATAACCTGGGCTAACATCCATATGCTGCAAATGTTTAAAGGTTAAGACATGGTCTACAAATCATTTAAATAACAATTATAACAAGTAGCAATCATTTCACTGGCGATCTATCAACCAAATATAGAGTTTCATTAATTAACTATAACTTAGACCAGACTTTCAAGAACATACTCATCTCATAGTTGTAATCAATTTGCTAGTGAAGGGTGAAGGCTAAAATCAAAAGGCTAGGTTGAAGGGTGACTACCAACTCGACACTGTGACACTTTGGATATGGGAAGGGGATACTCACTCTAGCATATGCCGGACAAGCAACAACACAGGGGATGGCAGTGTCTCACAAATGGATAAGTTATGTTCAGAGGTGCTTATTCACCTTGACAAATGCTCACAATCCAAATCAAATACAAATGAGGTCTGCAATCTTTATATATAACTTTTTTAAGAACTATTGCTTTTTGGGCCTTCGAATTTCCATAGCCTTTGTCCATGCTTTTATTACACGGATTTTTATTGTTTAGGCTTCATGCATTCATGTATGTTTAAAAACACTTCTTTTCATGAATGGTTTAAGATATTAATTTCAATATACTTTAAAGCCAATTTCATTAGGCTTGCCTTGCATTCATGTATGCTTAAAAACACTACTTTTCATGAATGGGCTTTCTGACAAGATATTCATTTCATTTCCAAATACATTGTATTGATGGCAACACTACTTGTTTCAGGTTTAGCCAACACAACCTAGGTAACTCAGAGCTGAGACACAAATAAACAGGGAAGCTTGTCCATCAAAGAGGCTCTAGTGGGGAAAGGTGCTCCATGCCACAAGTCAAGTAGTAGGTCGGGTTGGAAACATAACTGAAAGGTAATGGATGGGTGGAGATAGTGAACAATGAAACCAACACTAGCAAGCCAAAGTATGGTGGGAATGATAACCTCTATTCTCTCTAAGGAGGGTAAAACCAATGAGTATGGGTCAAGAACTTCCAGGTCTAAGTAGGGACATACATACATAATATAAATTCATCTAAGTCCAAATATTTATATGACCGCCAGATCATGACACTAGATGTTAAGATATGTCACAAGAATGGGTATAAGAGCAATAATAACCATAACACAAGATAATATATGTTGAATAAATAATCAATCTGAACCAACATCTGTCCAATGAGAAACTACTGATGCAAATCTGGGCACTACTGACTGCTCTACAAATGGCTAAATGACTACATCAGTCCTCAAATCTGAGTGTCCTGAGACTCGGTCATGGCATGGGAGAGTACTATAGTCCATCATCAGACAACGATCCATCATAGATGCTCATCTCAGCATCTCATATGTAAGGGAACTGGCAGAAAAGTGTACTGGAATCTGAAAAATAGAATATGGTAGCCCGACTACTATACATGTGATAGCATCTGGCTCCAGCTGGGACAAGTGCTCTGCTGAATAGAGCGCTTAAGAACCTCAGAATCTCTGGTCCTCGCACTCTGCTACTCTCATCCTCGATCCATCATTCCAGCTCTGCAACTGCTACAAAAATGTCACCAACTACCTGCAAAATATCAAGAGCTATACCAAACTCACAGATCGGTCGTCAGAACACTATGTGGATAGAATAAAGTACTAAAACTGAAATGCATGAAATTGAAAAGTAGAAAGCAAATCTATTCTATAACCATAACTTTTAAGAAAAGTTTGATTTTATTGTGCAGGAAAATGGCAAAGACTCAGGACTACACCAAGAGCTTCAAAGGCAAGCTTCAAGAAAAGACAAAAGGTGCCAGACAAAAGGAAAGAGAAACAAACTACTGCCTAACAGAGGCTTATTCAATCCTACCTACCCTACTCTAACCAATTTAGACAAGTGTTTAGTAAAATCATAAATCCAATGCAACCACTTGCTGAACGAATCTATTGAGCTTTCTTTACAGTTAATTATACACCAAGTCAAACATGGCTTGTAAGTAATGTGAATGAAAATTGAAGCCATTATAACTTGTTTGAAAACCAAAGAAAGATATGGATAAAGAGAAATGAAATCATGCCAGGGATGAAATTGATTGTTGCAATTTCTTTCATCCATAGATCGATAGGATCATAAAATTTATGCAAGTTTAAATTTGATGAAAGAAAAGAATACGATACATGATTCATCCCTCTTAGGCCATCATTGTTTCCCTCATCTTTCTGGTTAGCACACTCAATCATGCTCACATTATGATCAATGGTGAAACAAAATAGTGACAAATTAGAGATCAATAAACCAGAAATTGAGATTAACCCCATTTGTTGTTTAAAAAATGAGAAAATATGGAATTGGTCTTTATAGAGCTTTTCAATCACCCAATCAAAGAAGTTAGCAAAATTGAAAGCATTATACACCAAGTATGAAAGGAGATGAAATGTTTTACCATTGACCACTTGGCACTTTTGAGATTCCGTACTGAAAATTTTGTGTGGCAGCATACAAAAAGACTTCAAAAGTTGGGATGGGAGGGCGGATTGAAAAATTAAAACTTGATTTGCATCACCTAAAAGTTCTAACACCAATCTTGTATGCGATAAGGGACATTTGTTAAAGAAATTGGCAAGATTAATACTAGCCTCCCAAGAACTAGACTCACTATGACTAATCTCCTCAACCAAATCACCTTGACCAAAAATCTGATGGGGAATAGCAACAACATTACAAGAATCATTCCTTGGAGGCTCTTGATGACTATTTGGTTAGGTTCCCAGGGTACTTGGGTATTGGGACGGGTGCACCACTTTTTGAGATAGGGTACTCGGGTACGTTAGGGTATTGTAGTTTATATATATATATATATATATATATATATATATATATATAATTTTCAAGTTTATAAATTATATTATATATTAGTATTTATTATAAAGTTTTCATTGTTCAATGTTAATTAGTCGACAAGTAAAGAATAAACTACAATACTTTCTTAAATATACTATTGTTATGAACGAAACAGATCTGAAATACTTTCTTAATAGATTGTTGTTATGAAGAAATCAATGAACTATTTTAATAGGGACCAATATGATCAATCTCAAAATATAATCTTTGAGTGCTTTAAGCATAGGATAATCACAATGTAAATCTGGAAAATACTAAATAGCATGAGAATTTGAGATAGATCATAACTTTTATACGTATGAATTACGTCTTATGGTGTTTGAGTTTCAACTTTTAACTTACTTGCACATAAGCATGGAAAAGCAAGTAATATTAAGATGCATTCATAGTATTTTGAAGGAATGAACTCTTATGGTAACCTTGAATACGCAATGACTTACTTTCCTGCGCCAATTTAAAGCTACGAAATTAGTTTCTATTCACTCCATATTAGGTAGATGAAGATGGAACAACTAAAACATAGGACTCAATATCACAAGCATTCATGCCCAAATCAATGATACAGAATGCATATAAATTTATAAAACAAACGAAAGGGTTGTGGTAAACAGAAATGTGGTAATCTATAGGATTCCAAATGGGTCACTGAATCACTAGTTGTGCATGGTAAAATTTAAATAACATGAGTTTTACTCGAAATAAATATGTTGATGCTAAAACAAAACAATACGTTGATGTGCAATATGCCAATCAACCACACACTACTGTGCCAAATACATGCCAGCTATTTCTAATTAGTCAGTTATAATGGAAGTTGAAGTATACTATGTTTCTTGTTTAAATAGGGCTATTACCATTTCCTAAATGATGAATCATAGGGACTCATCGTTGAACTGAGCTCACCAATGCAACCCATGGCCTCCAAACTTCAACACTACTACCAAGAATAAAAGAAAATGGTTGAGGCTTGAGATCTTAGTAAGCTTTAAGGCTTTGGGAGAGGGCCCCACCATACCCTTCCCCTTCTTCACTTCAAAACTTAAAAAAAATGTTGGCTTTTGATGTTCGCAAGTTGAGATTTATGGGCTGGAAGTACCCCCGAAGTGCCCAAAATCAGGGTACTTTGCCTTTTTTGGAGTACCGAAGTACCCTGGAAGTACCCAAAATCTAGGTACTTTGCCTTTTTTGGAGTACCAGTACCCGGCTGAATAGTGCAAAGTACCGGGTACTTGGGCAAGGTATCGGGTACTTCTTGGGTACTTCCAGGAGTACTCGTTCCCGTATCGGGTAGGAGAGTACGGGTACCCGGTACTGGTACGCATCCCCGACCCCCGGGTATGGGTACCCATGCTACTTAGCTATTTGTACATAGATTCCAGCTCGAAAGATGTGACAAAGAATGCTCTAGGTCAAGTTCGCTCGCTAGTATATCATCATCATGTGGTTGTTCTTCTTTAGATTGTTCATTACATTCAACTGAGGATAAATGATCATCATCATGCATTTGATAAGGAAAAATAACACTATGTTCATTTCTAACTTCCTTACCATCCTCACGAACCTGGTCTTCAACCATAATAGGACCACATGATTGCTCTTCCACAGAAATTTGATTAATTTCAACCTTTTCTTCTTCTGCAAAGACAAAGTCAAAGTCTGAATCCATATTCGGATAGCTTGGATACTGACTCAAATTATCGTCAATTAGGCAATGACTATGGAGCTGCTATTCTAAAGGCTCTATAATGGACTCACAAATGGAAGGTTCAACTATAGATGTTTCTTGATGGTGATTGTTAGGTTCCCTTCCCAAAAAATAGCCATTCTTGATGGTGATTGTTATCTATTTATTAATGACTATTGGCTACAACAAATTGGAGAAGCTACAACAATGCAAGGAATCAAAGGAATCTGTCAAGGATTGACATAAAAAACAATTGAATATGGATGGATGGATAATCATCAATGGCATTAATGGCATTAAGAGATCAAGAACATAAGGAAACCCTATTAGCTTTAAGAATAAAGGGTTTTGAAGGGGAGTACTATGTGATGACCTGAATGGTAGTATATATGGTATTATATGTATATGTAATATGGGTTGGTCTAATACGGGGCTGCATTTGCAATGAGTGAGCGTATGGATATATATACTTTAGTGGTCAATATAGTCATTATTGTAGTCACTAACTTATGATTTTGATATATGGATGCACTTGGGTTGTCAGGAGGAGGTTCTCCTAATGTACTATAAGTGATTGTGTAACCCATTTCCATTATTGGTTTGGGTTTTGTGCTTGATGGGATCTGCAAGCGAAAGAGAGAAAACAAAGGGAAAATGGTATTAAGCACATATCTGTATTCAAAGAAACTCATTTGTTATGTTCTAATCGAGCTTATTTATACATTACAAATATTGGCCAGGCCAAAGTGTTTGGATCAAACACTATCTAACTTTATTAAATGAATGATTCCTAACTAACTGCGATAATGTGGCTAAATAACTCTCCATTGGCTATTCTTCGTTAAAGGATTTTCTATTGGATTCATGTGGCATATCATTCGTCCCTCTTTTAATGAGAATTTGTTCCCATGTTCCCCCCTCTTTAAAAAGGGTGTTATATACTTTATTAAATTTTAAGTGCCTTGTTTTTAAGGACAACATGTTGTTTAAGTTTTACATTAGGCATGGCATTGTCAAAGAGAGAGTGGTTGAATGCTTGCAATTGGAAGGGCCTTGATGGTTAGTGTGGAGTGGCATGTGCTGATACTACAAATTAAAAGAACAATATAACTTTTTTTCCCATTGCAGTTTCAAAATTTGTTTCTGCAAAATTATTATACATACCTGCAAATTGGGAAACCATTGATGGGAACCAATCCCCAATCCACACTAACTTGGTGATGGTAGATGGAAACACAATGAATCTACTCATTGGCTCCAAGAAAAAAGATGGCAAGTTCCTTTGCTCTCCAAACCCCTCAATTAGCAAGCAAAATGACCAAATAAAAGAAAAAATTCAGGTTATAAGTTGGACTGTCTATCGCTTGGGCGATATGTCCATCAACTCATGATTTTTTTCTTTAAGTCGGCAAAAATCGTGATATATTAAAAAATCGAGATATTTTGTAAAAATCACAATTTTTAGTATCCGATATATCATTTTTGCTTAGAAATCGCGATATATCGCTGATGTCTTCCACACTGATGATTGCTATTTAATATTATTGACTTTAATGTCACTTGTACAAAATTGGTTGGGATTGTACCAAACTGGTCTGTAGACGTCCACAAAATAGGGGTATACTATACAAAACTGGTCTGTGGGTGTCCCTAGGTGTCCCCAAAACAAGGGTACTCCATCCCCTTTGCAATCAACGTCCCCTGAATCCATGAGAAATGTCTTGGGTACTTCGGCCAAGTTTACGGTACGGAACAGTGCGGCAGGGTATGTGGGTATGAAGTATCTAATATGTTGGTACAGGTATCCGATACGGGTACGCATACCCTACCCCTGGGTATAGGTAGCCATGGTACTTAGCTTTTGTCATTTCAATCAAAATGGCCTATTGCTGATTCCAAAAACTTAGGAGTTATTAATTAATATTATCACCTTCACATTCGATGTCCATAAGCAATGATAAACAATGAGATAATTTTCGGAATATTAAACAATACGTAAATGCACTTTGGAGACCATAAACAATATGGAAATTGTAACGGTTATGTGCTGAAACAATACTCATAAATTTAGATTGGAAACGTAGCATTCATAAAGCATCTGAGTCACATTAATTTGTTGTTATTTACTTATGACGGTAGATCATAAACTTCTGGAGTAAATTTAGTGTGAACATTAACAAATTATGTCACCATGCATTTATCCAATACTATTTTTTTTTTCAGAATTCACATTATTGCTGTCATAGTAATTTTAGGGCACCAATCAACAAGAAAATAACTTGAAAAACTCAGATTTAACCTTGCAAAAATCATAGAAATAGAAGTGAAGCATTATATTTGAATTTGTAGGTGTTTGATCACTTTAGAAAATAATTTCCGGAATTAAATCAAATTATCCAAGTGATCTCAGAAACCATTAAAATCTCACCAACACATGTTAGATATGTTGATTTTCCTTAGCAGTTAGATGTTTTATTACTTATTTATCACATAAATATAAACTGCTTGCATATAAAGGATCACTGAAAGAAACACATTCACATTAGACACAATTTTACCCTGGGAAAACCCTATCATGGGCAAAACCCAACAAAATTCACTAGATAAGATTCTTCAACAAGATACAATGTCTAACCTAGCGGCCGACACTAGTTACAAAATAACTTCTGAGCCTGGAGAAGAGAGAGAAAGATAGAAAACCCCAAAATATGTCTTCACAATCCTTCTTGAACCCTTGACTATGCCTCCTTGGATCTGCGCACATTTCTCTTTCTTGAGCAAATTGGTGTGTTGCAAATGAGGCCACCTTTCTTCTATTTATACTGGAAAAATTGCTTTTCCTATCTGGGCCAACTTGACCTAGTGACTGGGTTATTTTCATTTAACTAGGCCAACTTGACCATTTGACTGGGTCAATTTAATTGGGCCGACTTGTTCTGGGCTTATTTTTAGTTGTTCTTGTGGAACATCTTCCAATGCTACTAGAAACATCAAAGAGATACACCTAGAAAATTACTAGTGAAGTTTTAGCAAATAAAACCCTCTCAAATATGACATTTTAACCTTTTTATGTTGCCATACTTTACTGCAAAATTGCAGAAACAGAAATTAGAACCTACAGGGAATTTAGAAAATTATCCTAAAACTTAAAAGAAAAATTTCTAAAAATCCTTTAAAAATAAGCAAATATTTTATGTACCTTTTCCTAACAATTTCTCCCTTTTATGGATTTTTTTTACCAAGATTTTTTCTATATTTATCCAAAATTAAGAGTTTTTCATAAATTATGGTTGAAGAATGGAAGAAAAGTCTAGTGCCTTTTATATCGTTAGGATAATGGAGTTTTAGATCTTCCCTCTTGAGCCTTGTTTGAATATGTTTGCTAAAGAACCACTGCAAAAGGCATTACAAATTCGCCTGCAAACAATTGATTTGGCTTGCCAAATTTATCAAGGTAGGATAGCTTTGCATGCACTTTCAATCTACTCATCTAGCTCACACACAACTCTATGTCACTAGTTGGATACCCCCAGAGAAAATTTTAAAGATCCATAATTTTCTTAAAGCGTAGAAACCTTGGTGAATCTTACTAATTCTTGAATTTTTAATCATAAAACGTTGGGCGATATTTTTTGAAAAAGATTCTAATCTGTAAGGAGGATTTTATATAGTTTCTTGACAACTTTGGCTATTTTTGACTAAATTTTTTTATCCCATGTAATTTGGGTGAATCAATTTAGAAAAAAATGGAAATTGACATAAATGTTTTTGGATTAAAAGTAAAAAATTAGCCCATGGGCTAAATTTCGCTCCTAAAATTTTCCTTGGATAGCCCTCCTAAGATGCCAAACATTTCAACTTACAACACACACTAGCATATGATTTACGACATAACAACACTACTCTTCAATAGAACCAACAGATAGAAATGACAATGATAAAAATAAACGAGTTAACTGAATTAAAACGACCAAATTGACCTCACCGTGAAGACACCAAGAGACGAACCAACGGTTAAAAAAAAGTATGATAGTATTACTCTCCAAGATCAACAACAAGTGAGCTTGTTATCACCAACCTTGTAGTTGCCTATGTGAGATGGATCTAGAATGGACGGTAGAGGGACAAGCAACTAAGGAGGTGGAACCAAGACTGCCTTGACTCACAAATGGATGGTTGTCATGCCAATCGAGACAGCCTTCTCTTTATGTGTCTTAGCCCAAGACAACAAAGGGGGAGGCCCATATCTACTCCCGACAGGAGAGATCAAACCTAGACACCAGATTAGATGTAATGGACTTGAGGTACTTAAGGTGTAAGGTAAAGGAAACCCTAGATCTATGGATGACGTTACTAGGTGAACCAAGGCTTTGGATAGGGCTTTAGGAAGTAGGAGGTTCGATCCAAGTTGGGACATAGGTGACCTATGAGGTGAACACTAGATTTGGGGGTTGCGACGCTAGCAATAGGTAAATATATCCGCTGGGAAACGTAACCAATGCAGGGAGGGCAAGGATAGGATTGGAGCTATCTAGTACCGTTCGATAGACTTGATGAAATGGTATGACAATGTCAAAGTACCCGAGTCACCAAGACAAATCAGATTTCAGGAAAAAGAGGCCAAAGAGGGGGTAGGGCTAGGGTTGGAGATTAGTGCTTGTCAGATCCAGGGCAATGGAGTCACTATTTGCCCAACGTTGGAGGAAACCCACCTGGGAAATAGCCTGATCTACAAACCCAAAAAGGTATTTGGTCAGAAAAGTCAGATCACAAGAAAAACCAGCAACAGGATGGCTAGGGCTAGGGTTTGGGAGGTCAGTTTCTCATATCTAGGGCAACCTGTCAACTTCTATCTCAACATTGAAGGTGATTTGGTGAGAGGATGACTCGCTACCCAATAGCGAGGGAAACTGCCACTGATGACTGCAATACCCAAGGTACTATCATAAACTCTAAACCTCATTCGCAGAGCAAGATGTGTTGAAATCGATAGGAAGAGATTCTTTGGAAGGAAGGCATTAAGGCATCCTTCATCATCCAACACGAAGAAAATCAAAGCCTGAGTTGATTTGGAACTGGGACAAAGTTTTACAACAAGCAACGCCGAAGACTTGATGTAATGAACTGATACCAGGGAGTGGCCGACACAAAAGGTCAAGGAAACTACAGAATGGCCGACAAAGGTTTTATCCTTGAATAGTAAGCACGACACAATAGTGACTTAGGCAACTTTTTGACATCAAGGGACCAACGATAGAAATCTCCAATGTAGGAGACATTGACAGATTCTCCATATAATTGGAAAAGTAACCAATCGGAGGAGTAAAAACTCTGAGATCAGGCTTAATCCTTATGCCAAAAACTAGAGCTCTATTGTTGATAAGATCAGAACGGGTGCTTTGTTGAAGTAGACAAGACTTGCTGTCATGGTATAACAGACATTTGAATGAACTTCTCTTTCCTTCTTTCTTGTAAAGGTTTAACGAGTCCAAGAAAGAAAACTCGGGACCTTATTCATTGTTGACAAGCTCGAAGAAGAGATAGAAGAATGCTTGATAAATCATTGATCTGTGGATCTAAGGAGCCCGAATTAGTGGATGCTCAGCGGAGTTTTCACAAATTGAGAGTCTGAAAACGCCAAAGAAGTCTCTAGGGGGAAAGTTTTTCGTAAAGTTAGTCTCCAAAGTTCGAAAAAGCATAAAACAATCCAGAAGAGAACTCTCTTTGTTCAGGAGAACTAAGGTATGCCTTTTCCGTATTTAGTTAGAAAGGTCTGAAAAATGGGTAAACTGTCACCGTACCAACGCTCCTTCAAGCATAAAGCTTTTAGTTTTAACGAGCATGAAGGAAAGCAAGATCACTCGATGCTTTTGTGCTGAAGTTTTACCAAGCATGACAATTGCATGAAGAATGCTCAGAATCTTTTTCATGGTTTTAAACAAGAGCACAAAAAAGAGAAAAGTAAGCTCAACAGGTTCCTTTTTCGTAAGTTTAGTCTCCTAGGCCCGATATAGAGATAAACCTACACCTAGAAATACTCTTCTAGCCATAGTCGACTAGAGTATTCCTTTTTTGTAAGTAATCCACGTGGTTTAGGAAAGGGTTAAACTTACACCAATGTGGATGTTCTTTCACTTCCTTTAGCGACTCTGAAAGAACAAGCAAACTCGACAATCTAGTCATATTTAATGAGTCAGACCAGGGATTGAAGATAGCTCCATACCTTTCCCGTAAAGTTTTAACGAGCCTGGAAAAGTCAACTTGTGGCTTCCGTACTGTTTTTAACCAGCTCAAAGGAAAGATGAAACAATTCTCTAAATGCGAGGAGACGAGTGTCAGAGATATGCAGAACTAGTTCCAAGCGCAAGAAACATACCTAAGCATAGTGCAAGGAACATGAGCAAGATAAGGACACTCAGGGAGCGTCTCCTCCAGGTAAAAGGTGTCAAGTTCCAACGGTAGAATGATATAGGCTAAGCGATGATGAGAGCACCAGTGTTATCGAAACCGGTTCGGTTCAGGAAAAAACGGTCAGTGCGATCGTTTTAGAGGGTTTCTTGGTTTGCTTCAGTGCCTGAATTGCTTCGACCGTGTTTTTGACTCAAGCTGGCCAAGAACCGACAGGCTTCGTACGGAACGGGGCCAAAACCGTCGAACAGGCTGGTTTTGGCCTGTTTAGTACAAAACCGACCGATTTGTAGTGTGTCGTACGACAACTGCTAAGGGGCCCATAGATCTCAATTTAAAAAAATAAACCAAAAAAACCCTAAACCTATGGACCTAAACCCTCATTAGTACTAGTGCTATGCTTATTTTTTGGATTGTAGGGTCCATTTAGAGCCTCTTTGTTGATGTATCTTGGTTCAGAACTTTAGTGGTGTCAGTTCGATGACCGGTGCAGTTCTGATAACATTGGAGAGCACGGTTGAGGGCTTATATAATGAGCTAATAGCATGGAAGCTGGCATCATGCTCATAAGTGTGAGCAGGGTATAGACAAATGCGGTTATATCTTTAACGAAAAGTTGGGGTCAGTAAGCAGTTATGGATTGAACTAAGAATCCTGTCCCCAAGGACCAACAGTATCAAGATCATATTCAGAAGAAGATATCTTATACATGTCACTTTGGTAGAAATATTTGCAACTTTGGTACCTTCCACAAAAGGCATAATCAAGGCAAAGCTAATCGAGGAAGACTCTCTAGTGTCAAGGCTCGAGGCTTTATAATCAATAAGATCAACCTCAAGAGGAAAGATAGAGTTGACAAAGGTGATGGAGTCTACAGAAAATTCTACAAGAAGAGTCAAACTCATTAGGATCATTACCTTCCTACTCGATGGGAGAGTCCAAAGACTCAACAATGCAAAGATAGGATGATTGATCATCAGACATATCAGACTCAACAAGCAAGTCCAGGCTAGATTTAACCACAATTGAATCAACATCCATAAGAAGGTTAGACTATATCATAGACTCTAGAAAGACTTCATCTGAAGGAAGGACACCATCCCAGATAGGACACTTGGCTAAACATTCAGTCGGACAGATAGGGTGGAGATCGGGCTCCAAAGTCCCCATCAAATAGATCAGTTGGTCAACTACTGGGACCGAGTCCCAAGAAGATAAGCATGAATGTAGAGGATTCTTCTCAGTAGCAATTGGAAACGAGGCATACGAGACCACATAATTCATCCGTGGTGGTGTAGTGTCTATCGAAACACTGGGAATTAACAAAGGAAAGACTTGGTCTATAGTCGGGTGAGGAGAGGGATCAACAAATGCTAGCTGATCGACAATGACCATGGGTTCACTATGAGGAAAGTACATCACACGAAAGAGTGTAGACACCACAACTTTCATAGCATATACATAATCATGCTGGGGAGCTAATTGAAATCCAAGGTGTCCTCTATAAGCATAAAATCAACTAAGATTGTCTTCCCACCCAAAGTAACAAATGTTTGAGTAAGAATTCCCAAAGTTTGATTAGTTCTTCTATCAAATGCCAACAACTGATTGTCAGTCGACATGAGGCTGGGATATCCCATGCCTCTCCAAGCACGTGCAAATAGAATACTAACAGGGGCTCCTTCATCTACAATACAACAAGCAATTGTGTAGTGTTCAACTTGGACCTTTATTTGAGAAAGTGCATCTGAAGGAAGGCACGACTTAGCTAGACTATCCCAATCAAAGGAAGCAATCCGAGGGCTTGGTAGGGGTTCATTCGAAGTGAAGTCAGTGCCCCTTGTCTAGAAAGTTCTGAAATGGCATTGAAGAAAACATGACTAGCAGACAACTCACTCTCCAAAGGATGAGTGGGATTGATTGAAGATTGCATCGATTCGACCACTTGATGAAGGTCACTATTCGAAGGAAGAGTGGGATTGACTAAAGATTGCATTGGTTCAACCACTTGATGAAGGTCACTCTCCGAAGGAAGAGTGGGATTGACCAAAGATCGCATTGGTTCAATCACTTGATCAACCGACGGTTGAATAGGTTTTTGGGAAACTACAGGTTGTTCAGGCAGCAGGACATCCTTCAGACTCGGACCATACTCTTCCTACCTCCACAATAGCAAGGCATTGATGAGTGAGGTGATCTATCTTGCAAAGCTTACAAGGGAACTTAGGTTTGTGTCTTGAACGGTTGGGTTTCTCAACGGTGTCAAGATGACTTGCATTGACTGACTGTTTGCCCCGAGCATGACTTCCAGGGGCTGGGTGGTTGGGTGCAACATGACTTGCGGAGGCTAGGTGGTTGTCCCCAACATGATCTACAGAGTTTGAGTGACTAGGTCCAACATGACTTTCAGAGGTTGGATGAGTTCCACCAGCATGACCTGTAGAGGCTAGGTGGTTAAGGTCAACATGACTTGCATATGTTGAGTGTATGCCCTCAGCATGACTTGCAGAGGCTGGGTGGTTGGGTCCAACATGACTTTTAGAGGTTGGATAGGTGACCCCAGCATGACTTGCAGAGGTTGGGTGACCTCCCTGTTGCTTTCGTGTCTTCTTCCTATTCTTCCTCTTTTTATTCCTTTTAGACCGTAGGTTACTAGTATTATGTAATATCCCAAATCCCGATATTTTCTATTTCTAAGCAAATATGCTGATACAACTGGGCATGCAAACTGCAATGCAAAAAATCCCTATTTTATAGCAAAAAATTAGGGTTAGGGTTTGTGAGATACAATGAGCACTTACCACTGATAAGTCGGCTAGACTGCTTCTGAGAGAGTATGCAAGAACCAAGAACTGAATTGAAGATGGACAGATATCTTCCGCTTCCCATGAAACCCCAGCAATAAGAACCCAAGTTAGAAAAGGGTGTTGTTTTCGGTGAAGGAGGTGTCCGATGACGCTGTCGATTTGCAGGATTGATAGCCTTCCTGTGCCGGAGAGAATGCCTGGTACATGCAGAGTTTCTGAGGTCTCTAGGTAGGATTGTGACTTGCTCTAGAGAGGCAGCTGCTCACGCCCCCTTGATCCCGAAACAGATGGTAACTGCTCCGGATGAGCACGGACGGATCTGATAATCACCGGGTACCGGAGTATGATGCTGATGATGAGAATGGTGCCTGAGTTTCGGAGTAAAGCTGAGATTTGAAGGCCCAACAACTGATTAGGGCTTTTTGGCTGAAAACCCCCCCCTTACGGCTGCACACGTGTCCCTGCAACGATCTATACCATATAATGGATAACTTATGAATGAATGTAAGAGCAAATGGTGAACCTGTATGGCTTACCCGGAATGAGACTAGGACAGATGTTTCATTGCCGAATTCCCGTTAGCTGAAGACTTCGTCTCCAACCCCAACTGCTGTGCGGCACGCTGTGCTGCTATCCAAGAGCTCCCAAAATAATAATCATCAAAAGTGAAGTCTCCTTTCGCTTTATCCTCCTTTTATAACTTTCAAGTGCAAAAACCCTAATCTTTGACCTAATTAGGTCACTTTATCTTCTAATTTGCAGTTGACTTGCATGCATGTGGATGGAGACTTAAAGAGTGCATGCATCATTAAATAATGCTTGGATGGCATGCACGAAGGTGGCCTTTGGCCTCGGTGGCCCTTCTTGACCTAATGATGATGCCCTAGATCTTCTATGGATGGCATCAGTCCTTAGCTGATTTCCTAGCTGTCAGTAATCACTCGAACCCACAGGAATCACATAGGTTAGCGGTTTTGGGCCTCAAGGCCTAATCGGAAGAGGACATTACATATTAGAACTTTCACCGCATGAGGTAGAAGGAGGAGGAGAGGTTGTTATTGGTGAAGGGGAGACATTGTTTTGATGCCCTTGATATAAGGTGCTTGCTTGAGAAGCATCAAGAGCATTCAGGAAAGTCAGAGTGGATAACAACCAAACTGATAACCCAAGGGTGAATCCAGGCAGATTCAAAGTGGCCATCAAGGGAACACCAACATTCCCAGTAAAAGTAAAAGCACAAGAAGCCCCTTGCATGGGGCTCTCTTGGTTGGTATCCATAGGGGTACTAGCCATAGTTTTTGACTCAAGACGAAAACAAAGTATGAGGTCAACTGGCAACCAACAATACATCAAGCACACCACTAGAAGAAAATCCCAAATATCCAAACCAGTTACACAAGGATACCTTCCAAAGGAGAGTCTGGGATGATGAGGGCCCAAAACTAACCAATGAAGGGAAAATGATAGTTACCCGGGGTCCCGATACAATCAGTTTGTGGAAAGTGTTGGAATCACCAACCGCTTTTTCAAAGAGCTACACAGGGTTTCCTCCCTTGTCTGCTCTGGGTACGGTGGAAATAGCCTTCTACCGTCACCTGTGTAGAGTCTTAGAGGTCAAGATGCTAAGGCTACCAAAATCACAGAGAAAGTTCCACGGAACAATCGTCAGTCTAGCTGATGCGCATGGGTAGGGTAGATAAGCCCAAAAGTCAAACAGTACCAGGCACCACATGGGATCGGAAGGAGGTATTGAGTGAATTCTCAGACGCACAACAACTCTGGTGTATGCTCAACTGAGTATAGGAGGGGTATCTCCGTAACCCAATATCGCACGACCTTGTGCTTGAATCCTGTGTTAGAGTAGCTTTTCAGTTTCCTTCTTTATGAGATTGGATTTCCTGAACGAAAGGCCACCATGTTTGATTTTAAAGTTTTGGGTAGTTAAAGATAAGCCTAACCTAGAACACTCGCCTAGACTAGTTTGTGTCATCCCTAGAAAGAAAATGTACTAATATGTTTTAAATATTAACGTTTTTTAAGGGCGGTTGATTTCTCAAAGGTAGTGGTAATGAAACTAATGATGTTTTGACTTGAAAGTAGAAACATCATGACTAATGTGAAAGAGATTAAAAATGAAAACTTCTACTTCTCTTTTCTTTTCAAAATTGAAAATGAAGGCCACAAAAGAAAGATCTTTTTTTTTGTATTTTCAAAAGACAGAGGTATGCGATGCACCTAAGCCTAAACTCTAACCTAAATGCATATAAATTAAAACTTGTTCTTTTTTACTTTCTCTTAATGAATAAGAAAGAAAAACGACCTACAAACAAGTGCATTTAGATGATGTAAAACAAAGCACAAGGAGTTTTGCTCTATGCCGACAAAACAAACCCTAAGCTGCCCTAAAGTCTGACTAGATCTCTCTTAGGAGGGGGACTTGCATAAGGGAATAAGCCAACCACCTTGGGATAAAGAAGGTTAATCAACAAGACTGAAGAAGATAAGGATCAGAAGGCTCCTAGGTTCAGACTATACCTGCTAACAAAGGTTGATCAACACCTTGCACAACAAGGTCATGCCAAGGAAGGGGGTGGGGAAAAGAGCAAGAGACAAGCCCAAAGGCTTCAGAAAGGGTTTACAAATCAGGTTAAGAGCACACTCAAAGGGAGACACCACTTCCCAGTGGTCTTACATAGACAAGGGACCCGAAAGGACCTGTCAGACAACACTAGACCATCAAAAACATGCCCAAAAAGGTGAAACAATCACTGAAACAGGGCATACGCAGGTTTCCTATAGGAGAATTCGCATATGATACATAGGTATACCACTACAAACGCGCTTATGGGTCAGGGGTACGCTATTGTGCAGTGTAACAGTCATAGTGGAAGGTCCAAAAAAGGTGAAAAAAAACCGTAAAAGGCAAGGAAGGTGTCCAGAAAGAGTTAAGGATAACCCTTGACTTGTAAGAAGGACTTAGACCTTAAAATATTTTGGAAAAACTAGACAAGGAGACCCCAAAACAGACAAGGCATCCCCAACGGAGTTGCTTGTTCTGTTGTTAAGGAATTGATTCTATGGCTGGGGTTGAGGACACCAACATACCGGGGGTTTACAGATTGATGTATAAGAGTTTGGAAGGATAAATTTAAACACGATTTCTAGGGTTAGGAGGGTTCATACCTCATACACTGAAGGTTGATCCAAGCTTTCTCTTTCTCCCTCTTCTTTCTCTGCAACCAAGAGACCTTCTCCTTATGCAAGGAACCTCGTGATACCTAGTGTTCCACCAAGATTCCGGGACGTGGGGGCGTGGGAGCGGGGAAACGCACATTGGGGACGTGTAGAGACACCCCAAAATTTTGGGGTATTTTGGGGGACAGGGGGGCGGGGAGGCGTCAGGGTCCCTAACATAGTGGGGTCGGTCTCTAAAATTATAAAAAAGAAAAAGAAAAAGAATAAAAATATGAACCCCAACATATAAACATATCAATTCCTCATCCCATCACCATTTGCATACTAGCATGCTTATGTTCCCGAAGAATTTAGTGTAATTTAATGTAATCGTTATAGCCAAGCATATCATATCGATGTTTGTTTCTTTTTATTTGTTTCTATTTCGTTTTAAAATGACAATTTAGTGTAAAACCCTAAAATTTAAGATGAATCATTTCTTTTTTAAGTAAAAAAATTTAAAAAATCGAGGGCAGTGGGGGCCTGTCGGAGCTCGCCATTTTCAGGAGGGGGCATGTGGGAGGCCCCCAATCCGGGAAACTCCTAGATCCGCGTTTCCCCAAGTTTTGCAGAAAGGGGGGGGCTGGGAAACGTTTCCCATGGAGCCCCCCAGGCCTCGGGGCGTGTGAAGCGTAGGGAGCGAGCCCCCGACCCTGGGAGGTGCGTGCCCATGGAACATTGGACTGATACCTTCGATCTGGATCTCTTGCTTGTCTCCTCTAAGAATCTCAGCCTCTAAGCTTTGCAACAAAGGTAGATGATGGTTAGGGAAAAGGTGGGGGGGATGAGGGTCTAAATTTCACTTGCATAACAATACCAAAGGCTAAGTCCCTTTCATGGTCCCTTCTCCCTCTCTTATATAGCAATATGAAGAGTTAGGGTCGACGATAGGTTAGTTACAATCGAGGAGGTGGTTCCAAAACAACCCAAACTACCTCAGGGGATATACGCGGGTTTGCCACTGACAAGTCGCGTATACAAAGTTGAAAAACACAGGTTTGGCACTAACAACTCGCTTATCGGTCAAAAAAGGCAAGAGTTTTCAGGAGTTGGGTTGTTCTAGAAAGTTGTTCCTTAGTTTGTTACCTTTCCAATGGTCCAGGAAAGAGGTGAAATAGAGCTATATAACTCTTGATATGGCACCTCCATCCACAAGTGTCCTTTGCGTGACTGACAGTAATTTTCATGAAGTGTCATGGTTGAATTGTGTTCATGCGACAAAACATGCAAATGTTGTCACGGACAGAGAAGTGCCATTTTGGGCTATAACAGGCGCTTCAACAAATCATGACCAAAATCTTCAATAAGTTCCAAAACCAAGGAAGAAATGCACATATGTGGACAAATAAGCTCAAGAAGAGGTCCAAGATCCAACACATAGGATCGAAAAGGTGGAATAGGGTCCATACAATCATAAAATGCCTCGACGACTTCACACGTGCAACAAAGAAGCACCAAAAATATCCCAACGACCTCGCACATGTAGCATGGAGGATCCATAAAGCACGAATTACTTGGTTGTAGGTGGCATGAAATGAGGTAATAAGTGATGTTGAAGGCCAATTACTAGGAATAAGTGTCTAGAAGAGCCCATACATACCAAGAGATGAGTGTTCAACATGAGAACAAGGGCTGGCTTGTTTTACAAGCTAGGAAACATAACATGAAGTGTCCTGCAAATGTAGTGCCTAATCAAATAATACCTAATAGCCATCAATAAAGTCGGGACATCAAAGCACATGTGTAATAAATCCCTTTAGTGAAATATTAAATAACCAATATCAAAACTTAGGCAATGTTAGTCCAACATGATAATAATACGCAAGATATACATTACAAACACACTTTCCTTAAGTAACTCATCAATTAATAATGTTTACGTATCCAATCTAACATTGGTGTTTTAATATCTTCCTTTTTTGAGAGTACAAAATTCTTTTGACTTTGAGGCATTCATACATTAAAATGGTAGTGAGACCATATGTTGTCACTAATAATAGATCATTCACGTAGGGGAAAATGAAGGGGCTGGATAATTGTTATCAAAACCAGACTGGTCATCGAACCGACAGATCTCAAAAATCTAAATCGGGAAAAAAAGAAAAACGAACCTAAAAGCCAGTTGAGCAAAAAGTACATAAAATATTTGAATTTTGAAAAAATATATTTTGTGCATCCGTAAGAATCCAAACAATTATACACAAATATGCAAAGTTTGTCATTTATATAGAAAGTAAAGGTGCATATAACCAAAGTCGCATCGAGTGCAATTCATATTTGACCAAAAATACATGAACAAAGAGGCTCTAAATGGCCTCTAGAGTCCAAAAAACTTCAAAACTTCATGCTACAACAAACTTGATCTCAAAGTTGATCCTCAAAGGATATTAGTCAACGCTCTACAATTTTGATGAAACCTCCTAATCTAAGCATTAATAAAGGGTAGGAAAAACTTCGAATGCCTAATAAGTAATTTTTTTTCTTGTGTGCTTCATGGCACCATATATTAGTCCTCACTACGTTTACAGAATACCTCCCCAAAAGCTATGAGAGAACATGGGGTGGCCAAGCCTTCTGAGTATAGTGCGGGCTCAACAACGAGAGCATCATATAGACCCATTTAAGGGCACAACATGCCCCACTTATAAGGAATTGAACTTGGGTGGGGAGGGTAGCAACCATTCCTCCAAACAACCTAAGCTACTTCCAATTGACGCCTAACAAGTTTGAGATTCTAGATTTCTTGTGCACTCTCACCTAAAGTACATGTCCCGTAGTTGGATCCAAATGTTATCCCTTTCTCAATAGGGGCTAATTTTCTATCATTGTTCCGGAAATGAGATCTATGGCTTTATGATAGATCATTGGTCAAAGATCCTTTAGCTTTATCAGATGGTCCATGTGGCTCGATGTGCCTAGTCAGAGACAGTGCCTGGTTTTCTAGCGATGTGATATTACTCTTAGCATGTTTTCTGGCATACATGGTGCCAATTTTAGTGATGAAAGACCAATTGAAGCAAACTTCAAAGATCAAGCTTGGATTCCTTCCACATGCTTCTCACCTTGTACCTGACAGGGGGGAGTGCCCATGATGATAGTTAAGTTTCAAGTTTCAAAGTCCTGTCATTCAAGATTCAATCAATGGCAACTAGTCTCCTGAATCGGCTATTTAGAATTAGATCGCCTCAATCAATCTCTTCAAATCAACATTTTTGTGAAGATCTAGCATGGAATCTGGAATCATCTCAATGCTCTTCAAGTTACATTGGGATGTTGTTTAACACCTAATTACGTCTACATTTAGAGAATACTTCGGTGATCCTCGAATGGTCATCTTCTTCTAGCTAAATGTTTTCGCAAATTGTCAAGTATGGAATGTTCAGACATGGCAGTTGTTCACATTTAAAATTTCTTCTCTGTGTCAAAATTAATTTAAGATTTGAACCATTCAGCATCCAAATTGGTGTTTTCTTAGGCACATCTTCATCAAAGCTGAGCTGATATCAAAATTTTCAGATTGAAGATTGAGCTGATATCAGTGTTACCACCTAAGTTGTACTTGGTGGATTTTTCAAGCGAGCCGGCGAAGTGGAACAAGTATACTTGCTCATTCTTTCGATTTCAGAAGTCCGGTAATCTTTTTCTGGAAGTTTTGTTTGATTTTTTTTGTAACACATGTTCATACCCCTTTGGGGAAATTGTAAAAATGTTCTAGCATGATAAATTTTTATAAAAGGCTCGACTTCCCAGACTTAAGAATCAATACGACTAGCCCAGAGTGTTTTTTCCCTTGGTTATTATTGGTTGTTGAACAAACGACTAATAATTTATGAGTTTTTCATTCACACCTCCAAAGCTGGGGTAGTTGTCTTGGCGGTTAGGCCTTAGGAGGTTATTAGAGCCTCTGTGTCAGTGTTTTTAAACATGTTAGGCATTCTTTTTGAGTCGTATGGACATGTACTAAGTCCCCCTCGAGTTTCGTCGTATTCCAGAAAAATTATTTTTTTTTCGTTTTTTAAGCTTTTTTTAATGGTTTAATTAAAATAACTTCAAAATGTAATAATTGGTGGGTCGGGAGTTTGTTTTTGGCGTGGGGATGCTTGTTTTCACACTTAGAGAAGTATCTTTACCCTGTTGGCCACTTTTACTATGTTTCGGGTAGCTAAAACATCTTGGAAGGCATTATTCAACTAAAAGTGCATCAAGATGGCATTTTAATGCTAAATTTTGACATTTTGGCACTAAGGTCAAAAGTTTCAAAAGTCATTTTATTTGTTTAAAGTGAAGAAATGACATGGCATGGGTCCCCCATGCCATGCAATTCAGTTTGGGCTTGTATGAAATTTAAACTTTGGTTTAAAAAGAAACCAAGTTGTAATATGAGATTGACGTCAACCTCTCTTCACATAAATAAGTTAAGGCTCGCATGAGGGGGAAGGAGGGGTCCACCTCTTTCATTGTTTCAAAGGTGGATTGATTAAAAACTTTGTTTTATACCTTGGTATACTCCTTTAGCTAGTGATTCATGTAGTTGGGTAAACGAATTAAAATCTATGGTGATGTTAAGTCAAGAGGACTGACGCTAGCATGGTTTGCGCTAGCTTAAAGGTGGGACCTCCTTTCATCCACGCCATGTTAAACTTTGGCTTGATTTAATGAATTTGCCATAAGCTAAAGGTGGACAAACAAGCGAATAGTTGGTTGGTGAGACTCTCACGCGTGGAGGAGTCGTACACTCATGTGAGGGGAGAGGGTGACCTGATCTTTAGTGGTTGGTATGTGGTGGAGGTCTTTGATTTGTTGGAGGAGTTTGGTGAGAGAAGTGTCAATCACCTCCTCTGTTTAGCTTAGTCCAAGCTCAGTTCAACTCAGTTACACTCCGGGTTGATCTTAAATGTTGGTGGTGCCCCCTTGGGCCAATTGTTGCTATAAATAAAGCTTTGCTCTCCTCATTCAAGCTAGTTAGAGTTTGTTGAGCAAAGGCTTGAGAATTGTAATTGTTGTACTATCTTTTGATATTGAGAAATAAAAGAGGCTTTGGAGGTCCATGTTGTGTGATGCTATCAATTGAGTGGATGTATTATCTCGGTTTTATGAGGTAACCTGTATTTGGTCTTTGTGCACTTGCTTTATGAAAATCTAGCCTACTAGTAGGATTGGTATCAATTTTGTAGGAAGGATTGCTATAACTTGTTTGATCTAGTTAGTCTTTTATTTGCAGTAAGTTAGAGATTCAAGATTTATATGTTTCATTTGTTTATGCTGATATTGTCTTGATTTTTATCTTGTTCATTTCTAGATTTAATGGGTTGTGTGCAAATATGTTGCCAACTGCAGGTTATCTGATTTGAAGAATCAAAGAGCTTGCTTGCTCCTGTTCTTTTAGATCTCTTACGAAAGATCAAACCCTTGGTGACCCACACGTCTAAACCTTCGAAGTTTTCTTTGCTCAAAGATCCAAGCTACTCTTCTCGTTTTCCTTTTACCTTCTCTACTTTGGTTACTACTTTTAAATTTGCAAACCGAATTAAATATATCATTTTAAAGTTTTCAAATCACACTTAGATCTAGTTCCTTTGGAAAATACAAATAGATGCTAGCTGTCCCATAAAAGAAGTTTCATATGTAAGCTAGATCTGGTATATAGAATCTTTTGTTTCTTAGCATCATTTCTTAGTTCAAATCTAGGGCTTAAGCTATATTATTTCAAGCCATTATTAGCAGAAAAACTTAAAGCTTGTTTTAAAGGACAATAGTTGGTTTAATTCATTATTCGACAAGTTAGTTCTTTGAGTTATTTGTTCTCCTTAACAAGCAAATAAAGACCTTGAGAAAAGTAGCTTTCTAGCTCACTTTCTCGGTCTTTTTTACCTTGTTTTTTCATTTTGTTGTTACTTAGAAATTTTTTGGCAAACTTTGGAAGTTTTCCAATTAGGGCACATTCAACTAATATTTGTTGGCTGTTTTTTGCAGGTTTGCGATAAAAGAGAGGGAAACTCTAGCAAATTTTCACAAAAGCGACAAAAAAGAAGACAAACGAAGCTTCCCCTCCAGGGATAATTTTATGGGCAAAATTTAGCCGATGGGCTATTTTTAGGGGGTTTTCTAAAAAAAAGATTTGCCATTTTGTAATTTTTGAAGCCCTGTTTTGCCCAATTTTGATAGGTTAAACTTTTTTCAGCCTAAAAATCACCAAATTATTATATGAACGATATAAAATCCTTGGAAATTAAAATATTTTTTGAAAAATATCGCCAAACATTTTATAGTTGGTGTTTTAAGAATTGGTAAGATTTGCCAACATTTATACACTTTTAAATAAGTATGATTCCTTAAAATCATCCATGTTCCCCTCGCATAAAAAATATTTTTTTTACAAGTTGTAGGCCTTTGGATCCCAATTTGAGGACCTAAGTGCATTTTCTTTTGCATCATTGTAAAAGCAAAATAAAGTTTGAGTAAGCTCATCAGATCCCGGTCCACATCCCCCCTGGGGGGAGTTGTGTCGGTGTCATTTTTTTGGGTTTTTTTATAAGCTATTAGTGTAGTTGTTTTCCTCTATCATTTCATGCTTTATTTAACTTCTGCAAGAGTAATATGAATACTTACCCACTGCACTATATCGAAGTACCGAAAGGGTAAAGATTTGAGCAATGTAGTAATTAGAGAACTTTAGGTTTCATGCATTTTTTGGGTTTGAAATAAACCCCCTTGCTTTGCCAAGTACATGTTCATGGACAAGGGCATTCCCGAGTATTGAATATGAAAGGAGACTCTTGGGATTTATCTTTGTAATCAGAAAAAACTTGTTCTAAAAACATTTAAAATTTACAAGGCCTTTATCCCCATATGCTCTACTTCCACTGCAGTTACGTCTGCTCAGTTGATAGTATCAGAAAGGGATTTAGGTGACTAGCTTATTTAGTTTTCCACTTCAAAATAAATCTCCCTGGGAGAAAATCCAACGCCTCGAATTAAGCCGTTGCAGTGGCAAAATCCACAAAGCGGAAACAACTAGGCAGTGACCTCGAGACACTACTAGGTTACACCCTTGTTGGTGTAGTGTTGAACAAGTCGTAGAGACTCCAACCATCCCACATATTCCTTGGGTGAGCCGCATCGGTTAATGATTTTGGACATACTCCTCGTACCTTCGGGTATATTGGGAGTTCCCATCCCTTAAGCTAATCAAGATCTTTACCACATAAATAAAATCAACCAACAATTTACCCACTCCTTAATCCACTCATCTATTAAATCTTAAAATTTACCAACGAGACATTGCAATACTTATCTGAGACTACAACAACAACCCTCATACATAAGCACTCCATTTTCACTGGCACAGGTCTTCCTCATTTTATGTTGGTTAAATCAATTTCGACATATGGTTATGAATGATGTTTGGATGATAAATGCTGTAGTTGTTATAATTCAATTCATTTGCAGTAACTCATTGTTAAGGTTTAAATTCATTTCACGTAAACTCGTAGAATACATTATTTATTTCGTAGAGTAAAAATCCTTTGATTTTAGTTTTCATTAGGGTCCACCCCCCTTGGCTTTGCTAGGAGTTGTCCTAGAAGGATGAGTTGAGTATTAAGTGACAACACTTGGCTCGAGCTTGCCCCCAAATTCACACCCAATGGCTTGAAGATTTTTGCCACGTTACCCGAAGTGTGAATTAGGCGACAACAATCAGTTTGTGCACTAGTTCATGTTTCCTTATTGGTATAATTATTTGGACTTATGATTGAAGGGGGAATATTAGTTTGAGTCCTTAGTCAACCGCAAAGTCCAAGATCACCTTTTTATTAGTTATCTTTATCTACTGATGAGTTGTCATCTTTATCCACTAATGAGTTGTTAGAGAGCTCTAGATGTAGAGGTTGTCATTTACATGCACTATAAATTGATATCATTGGATGAATATAGTGTTGAGATGGCTTATATCCTTTTCTACCAAGTTTCTTTGTCTGCTGTATTTCTTAAGTTTTAACAAATAAGATAGAAAGGTTTGAAGCCAAAGAAGGATTGGACCCAAAATGGTTAACCTTACATAGGGAAGTATATAGAACATTAGAAGAGGTCACCCTAACAACAATGCTATGCCAGGAAATTTGCTCCAAAAAGTAGTCAAGACTAGTGATGTTGAGGAAGAGCAACACTATGGTTAGTGTTGGAGTCACTCCCTTAAATAACTGGTTTTGGCATAATTATTCTCCTTCCAATTTAAGTTGATATTGATGTCGGTGGTTGACATCAATCACTTTTTGTCGTTGGTCCCTTGATTTTACCAACCAAGTATAGTAGATTATATTCCTTGAAATTTAAGCATTTCATTAATTGAAATTTTATGCACATGAATAGTGTCTGTATTACTGCCTCACTTCATTTTGTTGCTAGTGGTTGTATCTTCGGGCTTAAAGGTTGTTGGACTAAAGGTGAAAGAAGATTCTTGTTTGTAGTTTTTTGTCTTGGCTGTAATTACCATAGCAGTAAGCTTGTAGGATAATAGCTGCTGTATTTTTTGTAACTATAAAGAATTAGCTGTTGATAATTAGAAAAAAG
This sequence comes from Pseudotsuga menziesii, assembly GCA_001517045.1. Taxonomy (NCBI): domain Eukaryota; kingdom Viridiplantae; phylum Streptophyta; class Pinopsida; order Pinales; family Pinaceae; genus Pseudotsuga; species Pseudotsuga menziesii. Next base: position 946,196 of record LPNX010247186.1, read on the forward strand.
CAACTTGTTGCCGCTTTTCATGCACCTGGGAGGTTAGGTTGTTGTGGCAGGAATCTTCAAGCCACTAAGTGAGTTCTTGGGGGCAAGTCTCTTGTCAAGGACTGTCACATGATCTTGACTCCTCCGTTTAGGCAAAATCCTAATGAAACCAAGGGGTGTAGACCCTATTTGGTTGCTAACGCTGATTAAGCTTTAGTGGTAGTAGTTTAGATGAACGAGTGTTTTATTAGTTTTTTAACAACAATAATGAAACAAGAGCTTTGTAAGATGAACAAATTACGATAGCCTAAACAACACAAGAGCTTTTATAAGGTCATTCAACACAAATTATCCAAGCAAAGCTTATGCAGATAGAAGAATAAGGATTAGTGCTGAATTAAATGGGGTCAAAATTGTGTCTGCTGTAATGTTGGAGTGTGTTGATTTTTACCTAGGAGTTGTTCCCCTAAGTGACTTTTGCCGAAGTCACTAGGAAAAGGGGTTTGAGTCACTTGGATTTTATATTAATGACTTGAGATGAACATTAATTGCACTTTAGAGAATAAAGTGCACTTTAAGTGAAAAATTTAAAAGGTGAGTGAAATTAATTATTTTGTGGAGAAAAGTGATTTTAGTCACAACCACTCATCTAGTCTAATATGAGCCCTATGATTAGATGGCTTTTCATTAACCCTAACTTTTTACCTAAAAGGAAATTTTTCCAAGTGAAGAGGCACTTTTTTGCATTTGAGAGAGAAGAGAGCCATTTTTCTGAGAAAGGGGAGAAAATAGCAGCAGGAGTTTTTTTTCTCTTGGCACACAATTGAGGAAGGAAATAGCAGTTGCAGGGCACACAAATCGAGGTAACAACAACAACATTTATTGTTGTTTCGTACAGGCCGTATTGTACAAATTTCGTACAGTGCACGAATCCCGAGGCAACAAGACAGGCGCGGTTTCGAGACAAGTTGTACAGTAGTTCGTACGGCTGCTGTACAGTTTGTACATCTACACGGAAATCGAGGCAACAAACAAGAAATTTTCGAGCTTGCATTTTTTCTGTATTACATAGAAACCGAGGCAAAATATGTTCATCTGGTTGAGGTAAGTTGGTTTGATAATTTTTCTGTCTATTTTTGTAAATTTTCCAGATAATAAAAATTACGCTCTTTCATAGCGTTTCCCTAGAGGTTGGGGTTTTTCTTGGCTCATTGGACCAAAAATGATGTGTTTGAAATTTATGTGTGAATGTGGTTTATTTGTTGTTCATGAAATTTTCTAGAAACTCTTCCTGTGTTTCAGTCCTGATTGTTTATGAGAAAAATGTAATTTGCAGCAGCAAAACAAATTGAGTTGGGCATTAAATAGTGTTTTAAATAGAGTTGGAAACTGGGTTGGGAGAGTGTTGAAAATTTCTACATGGTTTCAGAGCTTTGTTAAAGAGAGGGCAGATTTATACACAATGAAAAATCGGGACTTCGGTTGGAGGATAGGCTTGATGCGGCTGAGAATTTTGTCCCATGAAAAGCTAGGCTTGTGCTGATATTGGAGGAAAATGAGTTGTGGGATGAGGTGGTTCACAATCTACAACAATTCCTATTGCTGTTCCCCCTTCCACCGATGCATGAACACTTTCTGCCTTCAAGAGGAAGGACATAAAGGCTAGAAGAATAATCCTAGATGCAGTGAAAGACCATGTGATCCCACACATGTCGAGTAAGACATGTGCATATCAGATGTGGGATGCTTTGACCAACTTGTTTCAAAGCTCAAATGAAAATAGGAAGATGGTTTTGAGGGAGAAATTGTAAAGTATCAACATGGCCAAAGCTGAGGTTGTGATATCTTACCTTACTAGGATCTCTTAGGTGAGAGATGAGCTTGCAACAGTGGGAGAGGTTGTTCCTGGTTTGGAGCTAGTGCGGACAACTTTGAATGGGGTTTCAAAGCCTTGGGTTGTGTTTGTGGAGGCTATAGTGGCCAGGGAGAACTTGCCTACATGGGATAAGATTTGTGATGATTTTGTTTAGGAGGAGACCCGAAGAGGTCTTGTGCCGGGCAGCGTGTCTACTAGCAGGGAGGATGAGGAGAATGTGGCATTGATTGCAAAGGGGAAGAAGAAGTTCAAGAAGGGCCTCAAGAAGGGTGGGGCTAAGCAACAGGAGGGAGTAGACAGAAGAAGGATTTGAGTATTGTGAAGTGCTTCGCTTGTCAGAATTTTGGACACTATTATGGGCCGTGTCCTCAGAAGAAGAAGAAGAAGCAACAACAGATAGCAACTTCGACATAGGTGGAGGAGTTTACATCGAGATTTAAGAGAGAGTTTTCTCTCTGTACTGTGCATGTTGATAGAGAGAAAGCATCCATCATCACCAGTGCAGATGTTGATATTGAGAGGGAGTATTCCTTGTTGACAGGGCATTCTTTGAGTGCATCCACCACCAACACGTGGTATATTGATAGTGGAGCTTCGAGCCACATGACAGGTGCTCGAGAGATGTTCTTCGAGCTTTCACAGGCAGAGATTGATGTGGAGGTAGTGTTAGAGGATGACATAGTTGTCAAAGCAGCTGGGCGTGGGACCATTACTTTTCAGAGAGAGTGCATGAGCCCCATGATTTTGAGAGATGTACTGTATGTACCTGGGATGAAGAAGAACTTGATTTCAGTTTCCATGATCGAGGATAAGGGTCTTGGGGTGTCCTTCCTGGATGGACATGTGTGTGTTTTCCCCAATATTGCAGGACCATCTTCTTCATATACCATTGGAGGTAGATGTGGGAAGCTATACAAGCTCTTGTTTCAGCCCCAACATGCTTTGGCACATAGCAATAGCATCGAACTTTGTGAGTTGTGTCATAGGAGGATGGTTCATCTGCATCATCCAACTTTGAGGATATTGAGTTATATGGTTATAGGTTTACCAGAGTTCAGTACGGGGCACAATGATGTATGCATGGGGTATGCTTTTGGAAATTATACCAAGACCGCTTTTACTAGCACTGATAGCAGGTTAGCAGGAAACCTTGATTTGATACACTCCGACTTGTGTGGTCCTATGTCAGTTGTTTTTCTGAGAGGGTTCAAGTATTATGTGACATTCATTGATGACCATTCCAGGAAGACCTCGATCTACTTCCTGAAGAGCAGGAAATATGAGGAGGTATTGTAGAGGTTCCAAGAGTTCAAAGCTCTTGTGGAGAACCGAACGAGGAGGAAGATACGGGAACTCAGATCAGATAATAGGGGCGAGAATACCTCTAAGGAGTTCGATGAGTAATGTAGACAAGAGGGCATTCGGAGAAAGTTGACAGTACCATACACTCCTCAGCAGAATGGAGTGGAAGAAAGGAAGAACAGATCTATAGTTGGAGTTGCGAGAGCCATGTTACATGATCAGTCACTTCCTTTCTTCCTTTGGGCGGAGGCACGTAGTACAACTGTATACCTTCAGAACAGGAGTCCCCATTGTGCCGTGGGGAACAAGACACCTGAGGAGAGTTTCACAGGCAAGAACCTTGAGGTGAGTCATTTTCAGATATTTGGTTGCTTGACTTATTCACATGCCCCTTCTAAGAAGAGGACAAAGTTTGAGCCCACAACAGAGAGATGAATCTTTGTGGGGTATGATGAGACTTTGAAGGCCTTTTGCATTTATCTTCCTTCTTAGAGAAAGGCTGTTTTAAGGAGGGAAGTGAGATTTGAGGAGGAGCGGACCTTCAGGAAGTCTAGAGAGTTAGAGCGGGGAGAGCAACAGGTTCCCACACCTCAAGAAGTTTCACAGGTACCTTCAGTGCAGTTGACAGGTTCACAGGTTTATGGGGTTACTGGACCACATGGTATAGGCACAGGTTCTCCAGTTTTAGTGGTTTAGCCAGCAGGATCTTCGGGGACAGGTTTTGGGTCTCAGGTCACAAGTTCACCATATTGAGCTTCAGGATCACAGGGTTCACCAGTTGTTGGTACACCAACTTTTGGTTCATAGGTTATTGGGTCTTCTACCTCTGGGAGTTCATCAGATGAGGATAGATCAGTGTGGGAGCAGTCTTCAGGGAAGAAGAAGCCTAAGTGGCTATGGGACACCATGAAGGAAGCAAAGGAGTTTGGAACACCCAAGGAGTCAGTGAGGGCTATGCAGATGCCAGACAGATTGGGTATGGCAGTAGTGGCTAGTCTTCGTGATTCAGAGTCATCTACCTTTGAGAAAGCCTCTCAACATCATGTTTGGAGAGATGCCATGATGGAAGAGTACCATTCCATCATGAAGAACGATGTTTGGGAGATTGTTTCGAGACATGAGGGGAAGCCAATGGTGACTTCTTGTTGTCTTTACAAGCTAAAACATGCTGCAGATGGTAGTGTGGAGAAGTACAAGTCTCGGTTTGTGGCACGGGGGCTCTCATAGGTTGAAGGAGTTGATTATGATGAGACCTTTGTACCGGTTGCTCGTTATACTTCTATCAGGGCATTGATTTCCAATGCTGCTGAAATGGGTTGGAAGATCCATCAAATGGATGTGAAGACCGCATTTCTCAATGGAATCATACATGAGGAGGTGCATGTGGAGAAGGCTTAGGGATTTGAGATTCATGGGTGAGGGTCTCATGTTTGCAGGCTGAAGAAAGCCTTGTATGGGCTGAAGCTAGCTTCTCGAGCTTGGTATTCCAGGATTGACTCTTACATACTTGCTCGGCAGCAGTGTTGTGGTTCAGTCAGAAGCAAAAGTATGCTGCTTTGAGTTCTGCAAAGGATGAGTATATGGCTGCCAATCATGCCAGTTGCGAGGCGCTGTGGCTCGCAAGTTGCTGGAGGATTTATTTGATCATCCTCTTAGGCCTACGGTGATTTATTGTGACAATTAGAGTTGCATCCAACTCTCTGAGAATCTTGTATTTCACGACAGGTCCAAACATATTGAGATCAACTATCATTTCATTCGTGATTATGTTCAGAGAGGAGAATTGACTTTGCAGTACATTTCCAGTGATGAGTAGGTTGCAGATATCTTGACGAAGTCTCTTGGAAGAGGTAAGTTTATTCATTTCAGAGACAAGTTGGGTGTGGTTAAGAACAACTTCCTTGGTAAGAGGGAGTGTTGATTTTTACCTAGGAGTTGTTCCCCTAAGTGCTTTTGCCTAAGTCACTAGGAAAAGGGGTTTGAGTCACTTGGACTTTATATTAATGACTTGAGACGAGCATTAATTGCATTTTAGAGAATAAAGTGCACTTTAAGTGAATCATTTGAAAAGTGAGTGAAATTAATTATTTTGTGGAGAAAAGTGATTTTAATCACTACCACTCATCTAGTTTAATCTGAGCCCTAGGATTTGATGGCTTTTCATTCACCTTAACGTTTTACCTAAAAGGAAAGTTTTCCAAGTGAGGAGACATTTTTTGTATTTGAGAGAGAAGAGCGCCATTTTTCTGAGAAAGAGGAGAAAATAGCAGCAAATAATTTTTTTCTTTGGAATGCTAATCGAGGAAGAAAATAGCAGCAACAATGCACAAAAATCGAGGTAACAACAACAACATTTATTGATGTTCTGTATAGGCTGTACTGTACGGATTTTGTACAGTGCACAGATCTCGAGGCGGTAGGACACAGTTTTCAAGACAGTCCGTACAGACAGGTCGTACAACCACCCATACGACTGTCGTACACTCTGTACAACAACACGAAAATCGAGGCAGCAAACATGAAATTTCTGAGTTTACATTTTTTCTGTTTGACATGGAAAACGAGGCAGAATATTTTCATCCGGTTGAGATAAGTTGGTCTGATAATTTTGCTATCTATTGCTGTAAATTTTCTAGATAATCAAAATTTCTCTCACAGGTTTTCCCCAGAGGTTGGGGTTTTTCCTGGGACATTGGACCAAAAATAGTGTGTCTGAAATTTTTGTGTGAATGTGGTTTATTTCCTAGTCCTGAAAATGTTTTAGAAACTCTTCTTGTGTTTCAGTCCTTATTGTCTATGAGAAAAATCTAATTTGCAGTAGAAAGACAAATTGGGTTGGGCGTTAAGCAATGTTTTAAACATAATTGGAAACCGGGTTGGGAGAGTGCTGGAAATTTCTACGAAGTGGATGTTTTACTACAGTCTCTGGGTAACTTTTAAATTATTGTGGATTAATGAGGGAGGGTGGTTCTCGATATACCACGAAAGTACATGGAGTATGTCCAGACTCACTAAGTGTGGTAGAACACGAGGAAATTTGGGATGAATAGAGCCATGGGGGGTTTCCCAACACTACACCAACAAGGATGTAGCCTGATGGGACCTTGCGGTCACTTTTCAGTTGTTCCTGTTTCCTCTGTACAATTTCTACACACGAAGCAAAACACAACGTTGGATTTTCGTTGTTGGGAGGTTAATTGAAAGTGTGAATGTTAATTAAACTAGTCATCCCTGTTGGTTTTGATGCATCTAATTGGTTGGTTTAACTGCAGAGGTGCAGAGCATACACAACGGAGCCTTGGTAAAATTTTAAGGGTTTTATTGCAAAGTTTTCTTAGTTAGAAAGGAAAACCCAAGAATCCCTTTCCAGGTCCAGTACTTAGGCAAGCCCTTGTCCATGAACCGTACTCATGAAAGCAAGGGGGTTTATTTTAGAGGTAAAAATGCAAAACGGGAAATTTTTTCTAATTACTACACTACACAAATCTTTTTCCTTTTGGTAATTCGGTATGTCACATTTGGTTAGTATTTGTATTACTTTGAAAAATGAATGATGTAGCGAATATAAACTTATCAAAGTATAGAGATCTGCAAAAAAGAAACTAAACAAAACAAAACATAAAATTAATGAAAAATGACGCCGACACAAATTCCCCAAAGGGGGATTGGGAATGGGATCTGAAGAGCCTACTCAAGAACCTTTATTATGTGGTTAAAATATTTGAGATAAGAGTGCACTTTGGTTTGTATGATGTGGGATACAAAGGCTTACAAATCAATTGAAAAATGACTAAACAAGAGTAGGGGAGCTCCGTTAAGATTCTTTTGGTCGAAAAACTTGAAACTTGGGCAGAACCTCCGTCTCTTGGATTGTCAAACCTTCAAAAACAACTAGCTATCAATCATTAAAGATGCCCAAAAACACTTTAAGAGTGCCTTTGAACATCCACGAAAAATCTAAAAAACTAATTACCAAGTTAAATCAAGGATAAAAGGACATAAAAATAGCCAAGGAAGGCAAGCTTTCCTTGGGATCTTAGCTTGCATTTAGGGCATTCAATATAATGTGCACTATGATTACAAAGTTTAAAATTTAAACTTTAAAGAAAAAAACTATTTTAAGCAAGCTTAAAATCGACTTAACAATACTTTCGAAAAGGAAGCTTTCCTAAGCTAGATCTACTTGCATAAAGGTAAAAGTTTTAAAGCACTATTAGATCTAAAGCTATCCGAATCTTGAATACTAGATCTAATTTTATTTTTCATTTTTTAGTGCAATAGATTTAAGTAAACAAGAACGGTAACCAAAGGAGAGTATTGATTTTAAAAAAAGAGAAAGAGGAGGTAGAGAAGAGCTTGTTGCCGGAAAGATATCCAAGAGGATTCTTGGTGGGATGTCGAGGCACTATGTCTCGAAAATGTTGAAGATGAAGAGGAGTCAAACTAGATCCCTTTCTTCTTCATGCTGGACAACCTGTAACCTACTCAAGAAACTTGCAAGGAAACTGTGAGATTTGGTGATATATATGAATTGAGATTAAAACAACATGCATATAGCCTTATAAGACATGTTAGATCTAGATCTCTTGGCATGCATATAAAAGAAAATAGAACAAGCAAGTAATCTTACTTACAAAATTCTATTCTTAATGATAGGGAGGAATCCTTTCTTAAAGCAGATACACAAAGCAAGAACAAGCAATTTAATAATGAAATAGGTTACCTCAATATACCATGACAATCACGATCCATACAAAAAAACACAATGCCATTAGCCTCCAAAGGTTCTTTATATCAAATGGAAAGAACAATGATACAACAAGAATACAATTGGAAAGCACTCTCTGATCCAACCCGAACTCGTTTGGAATGAGAGGTGATGCATTTTTATAGCCAGAATGGCCTAGAGGGGGCGCATCCATCACTGGAAGATAGAGGTCAAGTTGAGGGAAGTGATTGAGGGATGCACTTGAGGTTGAACTCAAGTAGAGGGCGCATTCTCTCATAAGATAGAGGCGCCTCTACCTACCAAGCTAACTCATGCATTCAAGAGATGCTACACATCCAAAGCGTGAGGATGAGAGAGGGGGGCACAAGCCTTAAGCCAGCGTGAGCTTTCCACCTCTTCTCTGTACCCCAAGTTGACTCCTTCCTCATGGAGAAAACTCGCCTACCTCATTGGGAGCCAATGCCACTGATTGCAATCAACTTTGACCTCTTTCCCCTGATTTAGGAATTGAGGTTTTTTCTTCATTTTTGATTTTTTTCTATTTTTTTATTGACGTTTTTTATTTTTTGGAGAATTTTGACTTAAGTGATAAATTTATCACTTAAAACTTAAGAAAAGTGGGTGGAAGGGTAAAACGAGTGCTCTGAGTTAGAAAATGAGGACCCCCATGGCAAATTCCAACTCCTATCCAAACTTTTATTACATTTCTAATTTTCTCAATTAAATTACTAAAAAATAGCCTAAGTTTATGAGATAAATTATTTTTCTCAAAAATTAAAGTAAAACCTAGGGGGACCGAGCACACGTCGATATGACTCAATATTAGTATCTAGCATGTTTACAAACATTGACACATTGACTCTAATAACCTCCTAAGGCCTAACCACCAAGACGACAACCCCCACTTTGGAGGCGTGAGTGAAAAACTCAGAAATTATTAGTCGTTTGTTCAACAACAAATAATTACCAGGGGAGAAAACACTCAGGGCTAGTCGGCTTGATGTCTAAGTCTAGGAGACTGAGTCTTTTACATACTTCACCATGCTAGCACATTTATTACAATTCCCCCAAAGGGGTATGAACATGTGGTATAATAAAATTTAAAAATTTTCCCAGAAAATGCTTGGCGGACTTCTGAACTCCGGAGAATGAACAAGTATACTTGATCCACTTTGCTGGCTCACTTGAAATCCAACTAAGTATGACTTAGTAGGTAACACAACCCAAGAATTTTCATATCACATATGCCCAAATCATCATTTACAATATTGGAATGGTATTTTCAGGCTGGCAGTTTGTACTAATATATGAGCTAGAGATTTCAAGCAAGTGCTTCTCTCTTAAAAGGCTGACATTGTGCTCATCTATTATTGAGACAAAGAAATGGAGGACTAATACTGACCGACAATTATTATAGGATATTTCATATGCCCTTAAACTTAGTAAAAATAGAAACTTCTTGTTGAAAATGAAAAAGATGAGTGAAGTGAATTGGGTAGGCTACTAAGTCATGTCCATGGGTCATTCGGAAAGGGACATGACATAATCTCCATGCAATCACAACTATACCTTGATAGCCGAAACTGCTCTGTTCTCCTCAGATTTATGTGATGTTTCTTTATAATTTTTTCTTATCTCCCAACAATGATAATTTTGGCACATTAGATTAAGATGCTGATGTTTAGATATCCTATTTGTTAGAAAAAAGTTCTTTATGTTGTTTATCAAGACGGTCATGGTATAGACTGAGGAGGTTTTATTAATTTATGTATTTTGGTGCAATCATTGTATCAGTTGGTTGTTTTGTTACAGTGCTGTCTCATCTTGAACATATTGATAGCTGGTACATTATATATCTTGCCTAATTATGTAAGATTTCAATTGGAGAGTATGTATTTTGGCTTTTACATTTGAACTTTCATTTTCCATTCTATTGGGTGTACCCTTCTTTGATCTCTAATTTAGCAATTTCTATGCATTAGTAATTGCTTGCTTGATTTCATTTTGAATATAGGATTTGTATTCGTTGTCTTATTCTTGGATGCCCCTGTTTATATATTGATTTATACTTTGCCATGTTTGTAGCAGTAATTCCAATATTTGACAATTTAGTGTGGTCCAGTCTATGTCGGGTGTTGCATGTTCCCATGTTGAGCTATTAGTCCTTCCTTTTATGTGATTATATGTAATGTTATATCCTTGAATTAGGATTATTCCAATTCGAACTGATGGGTTTGTTTCCGTTGCGTTTTGTATGAGACAACCTCATGTGGTGTACATTAAAAGGGTATTTACTATTATTTGTTTAGCCTTCTTATCATCATTTTAGCAAAGTTGTCAGACTCAGATTTGGAAAAACTTGGTTCAAGACATGGCAAGACTCAACAAATAGAGAAAATCGAAATATAGTAAATTTTGTGTAGTCTGAGTTTGACCCGAGTATGAGCCGTGTCTAGCTGAGTTTGTTGAGTCTGGTTGAGTCCTGAGTCTCGACTCTCGAGGCAATTATGAGCCAAGTACACAGCTTAGCTGTGACTCAATAGAAATTGTGGGCACTGGGGACATATGAGTCTCCCATGAATCAAACTTCACTGATTTGGAGGCTTCATCAATTTGGAACTCTGGTTGAATATCTTCACAAAAAGTAAAAATGTTTCATTTAGGCTTTCTGACTTATTTTTGGGACATTAACAATGTTGTTTGGAGACTGCAGGAAGCCACTGATGAAAGAAAATCCGAAGCAAATTTAAAAGTTGGGCGTGCTCATTTAGAGTTGGTTCCTCCAACTCCTGCACTGAAGCTGCCTCAACTATTTTCTCTAACTCCAAATCCCTTAGAAAAATCCAGTTACTTGCAGAAGCATCAGGTGGCTATGCCTCAGATGCATAGTATAGAAACACTTCTTGAGTGTGATAAAGCGAATGGACTTTCTCCAACAGGAAGTCTGAGAAATGTTGATATTCAAGGTTTGTGCTTTCCTCTATGTTCAATACGTTGTTGCTTTGTGATACAAAGTGGTTCTTCTAGATACTAGACATTTCAACCTGCTCTAAAATTGCTAGTCATGGTTGAGTTTGTTGTGTTTTGCAATGTTTATATGGCTATAGTAAACAATCTTTCTTTAATTATCATGCAGATAAAGGGAATTCTGAACATTCTTTTTTAAGGCAATCTGTACGGGAAGCTGCTCTCTCCAAACCAATTGTTACTTCAGAAACTTTGAGGGAATGCATTGACCAAAATGCTGAACACTATTTTATACCGCTTTCTTCAACAAATAGCTTTGCCAAGAGTGGAGCTGACAAAAAATCCACAAGAACACAGCCAAAGTTGAAGGTGTTTAGGTCTTTAGAAGACAGTTACAATTTCAATGATGATTCATTTGTTGAGAAGGATAAAAAGCACAAGGACGAGCACTTTCATGGGGTGTTTGACGTTAATGTAAATTCTGATAAGTTACATACCTCAGCAAAGTATGCATCAAATGGGCATTTGTCTGCGAGCTATTCAAAATTGGTTGGTTCTGAGATGCAGGAAAATAATTTTTCAGAGATTGAAGCTGATACGGCTGGCGAGGAATTAGTTCAGCCATTCTCCCCACCTTTGCTTATGGAACTTACTTCATTTCCAGAGGCATATGATGATTTACTAGGTATAAGTTAATTGTGTTAACATGTTTTACTTAAGTAATTAAACCTGAAATATTTAGTGCTCTTTTGTAATGAAATACTGGATTTGCATTCTTCCTGTATTGCACATCTTTGTAGGGATTTTGATTAGCAACTCTTTAAAAATTTGAAGTCTTGTCTTTAAATTTTAAAAATATTTACATTTACAATCTGGCCTGCTAAAAAGAAGCTCTGTCATCATGAGAATAATGTCAATGTCTCAGTGGTCTGGACTCTGGATATTTGAAGTCATATGCAGATTTGCTTTTTAATTTTGGCATTGATGGCTGTCTTTAATTTAATGAGGATGTTTATAAATATTTCCTAATGCAGTTTGTCACTGCATGTGCAGCTCCAATGTCTGAGGGTGATGCTGCTTTGATGGAGTGTTCAATGCAAACCATGCATGCTTGAGTGGCCAGACTAAGCGAACTTTTTTCTTCTAATTTAGAAGTCGTTTTTTGCAACATTTGACAGAAGGTTGTGTCAGACACGGATCTGTACTGTATATCAGAGTGCTGGATCAATGTTTCTTCGCATCAAAACTACACACCTTTTAAAATCTGTAAGTCATCTTACTTCTGCGGCATGCTGTTCTTATCTTTGTAGGACACCTTTATGTGCATATATTTATCATTTTTCTGCCTGTAGAATAATGATGGAATTTATACTGTTACAATAATTTAGCTTAACTCATATAACTTTGAAATTTTGATTGCTGTTTATGTATTCGTGAGTTCTTTTAATTTACCATTGGCCTTTCTCAATTATATGACGCCATAGTTGTTAAATCCTTTCTTTAGGAATAGTAAATACTTAATAAAAGTGCTGTTGTCCTAGCCTGTTTGGATGCATCTGCATAACATGAGAAGGAGATATCATAAACAGTTTCTGATAGTAATCAAACATTAGATAACACTCTGCAGTATTGGAAATTGGAATCCATTGTCAAAAGTTAAAGTAACTTAAAATACTCTGCAAAAGCAACATATCTACTCCCACCAGGATGGCTGAACTGCAGAGTATTTTCAAAAGGATAGTAGACAACTCTGCAAAAACTGTCAATGTACTTACTACTTCCAGAAGGATAGCTGAATGCCTAAGGCCAGGCTGCTCTCCATTGGGGTGTTATTTTGATATTTGGATATGTATGCTGCATAAGGAACAAGTGTCAATGTTTAAATTCCAACCTGCAAATGCTACATTTATTATTTAGAGCATGCAGGTTGATGCATCCTTGAAACAGGCTTTAGTTGCTGGTGCAATTATTCCTAGATGGTAGACCACTCTGCAAAAACTGTCGATGTACTTCCAGAAGGATGGTTGAATGCCTAAGGCCAGGCTGCTCTCTATCGGGGTGTTATTTTGATATTTGAACATGTATGTTGCATAAGGAATGAGGCTACGCTGTTGGGGGCATAGAGCGGGAAGTAGGAGCGAAGCGAAAAGCGAAATTTTCAAAAGCTTCCGAGGTGGGAGCATTTTTTATATAGTATATATTTTTATATATTTATATGCATATATGTCAACAAAACCATGTAGAATGCTGAATTAGTTTCAAAAAGCATAAAAAGATGGATTAAACTAGTTACTATATAACACCAATCATCTAGGACTCTAGTAGTTATAAGTTTATAACTCATAGCATTGTCATCAAATGATCAATCATCAACCATAACATCAACCATTTTCAATTTTTCAATATATAACATTTGTCATGACTCATGACTCATCAAAGTTTCAAACTCATATCTCTTGTAACAAAAGTTACCATACTATAACAGAAAACATCAAATGATCAACCATGAAATGAAATGATTCAGAAAGCAAGTACTAGTGAGTAATGGCCAAAGTTCAAAACTTCAAACAATTATAATATTCTATTATGTAGTATATAGTGCAAATTTTCAAGCAATGAAATCCAAAGGTAGGTTCAAGTTTCATATAATGTTTTCAAAATATTTAATAGAGTCATAGAGTCAACATAGAAATATTAAACGTAAAGAGTCTATAGTTACAATTTGCAAAGTAATGAAAAACTAGAAAAAGACAAGCACTAATATTTCCTCTTGCCACGAGAAACTTCTAATTTGTTTTCCCGTGATCTATGAGCACTGCTAGCCTCCTCGTCCCGAGTAGGTGGAAGTTGTCGTGAACCGCGTCCAATAGCTACACAACCCCCATGATGGAGGTTGTTAAGATGGAGGAAAAACTGGTACAGGTGGGATAGGTCGAACACTACTACTAGAGGGGGTGGCATCTTTGTTGTTATTGTTGTTTCATCGTCACCATCATTATCACCCAAAAGTTCAGCTTCCAAGCGCTCTAAAACCATGGCTCCATCCTCCAAATTGTTCTCCTCCGGGTTTTTGTCCCAAGTGAGATATGTTTTATCACTTTTGGCAAGTTCACAATAATGAGACAACAACCTCAAGTTGTAGTGTAAAAAAACCAAGCTTCTGCTCGGTTTTCATTAAGGATGTTTCTTTTCACACTATGGATGAAGCTATAGGTGCTCCAACACCTCTCTGCAGAAGAAGTGTTGACCAGCTGTGAAAGCACTTTGACGGCCAATTTATGCAAGTGTGTGGTAGTAGAGCCATACATGTTCCACCATTCGATAGGAACCAATCTATCTTGATATTTGTTTGCATGCAAACTAGCGAACACCCCATGTTGACTAAGGTATTTGCTCAATTTAGCACGCAATATGGCACTATCCTCTTCATCAAGGACCAACTTGTCTATAGCTTGGATGTACCCAACTTGTACCTCTGAAACTGTTTGGGGTTTTTTCTTGACCCCACCCCCAAGTGCTTGTTTGGCCAACAAAGATGGAGAATAATATTTTGGTGTAAGGACATATGATAAGGCATGGAGTGGAACATTAAGTTTATCCCACCTATTGACCACATGCATTTGAATATGCTCATACAAGATGGCATCTTTTGGCTCAACAATATCTTTTATTTGGCATAGCATTGTATCCATTTGCTCATACACCTCCCCAATTATCGGTTGATCGGTATCTGCAAACCGAATCATGTTAAAAATGGGCTTGGTGAATTGCAACACATACCTAACTCTCACCCAAAACTGACCATCAAGAACGATGTCCTCCACCTCTTGAAATTCACGCCTCTCAGATGCGGATGTAGCTATGTCTTTCAAAACCTGCCATGAATCACTTGATACCATGCTAGAGAATGCCTCCCTTTCCTTCAAAAGGCGCTTGAAGGTAAGGTAATAACTACCAAATCTAGTCTTTGCAAGCTTCAAAAGCTCCAACCATGAGTGACTGCGGAAAATGTGATGGGCATTACTATGATTGGTAATAAATCTTATCATGTGCTTGCCTTTCTTGTACACTGATCCAATCCATTTATAATGATTCTTCTTCATCTTAATAATGTCATGCATCAAAAGGTTCAATGTGTGAACCAAACGCCTGGACCAAAATATGTTGGGGTTTGTATCCTCAATGATTGCTCCCGCTGCTTTACAATTAGCAGCATTATCGGTAATGACTTGGATGACATTGTATGGCCTAATAGATTCGATGGTTTTAATTAAGGCTTCCGCAAATATTGATGCCAGTTTTGAACCGATCCGAGTAGTCATGGGATGAAAGGAAGATTGTAGCATTGGCGGACACCCCAAGAATATTTATCAATGGCTTTCCCTTTACATTTGTCCAACCATCAGATACAATTGATATCCCATATTCATTCCAAGAATTTGTGAACTGCCCCAAAGCATTTTGGATCTTGTCTTTCTTTTTGTCAAGTCCCACAGCTTTAACTTTGTCATATCCGGGGCTCTTGTATCCTGCAGGGGCACTTCGGATGGGTTCAACCATTTCATGCCAATAGGGTGAGCAAAGAACATTGAATGGTATGCCACATGCTTAGAGAAATCAAAATACTTTTCCATCCACATCATCCCTACCGCCTTGGTCAAGGAATTATGATATTGTTCTACGCCCTGAATGCGAGGGAGAGAATCCATTGCCATGGGTGGATGGGATTCAAGCACCGGATTCTCTATGTGAGCTTGCAGTATCCTGTTCAATGCTTGCTTTCTTGGATAGGTATTGGGCTTCCTACTCTTTCGTCTTACATTTGGCTCCATCATTTGATGGCAGTTGTTTACAAGTTTTGACTCCTATAGTCTTGTTTTTATCTCGTGGCATAACCCCACATAAGTGCTTTCTCACACAATATATGAACCTGTGTAAGTTACTCCACAATGGGGGCATGTAAATTTTGTTGTTCCACTTCCTCTCCCTCCTCCAAGCTTTGTGACATATTTCCACAAGGGTGTTTGGTTTCCTGTTTGGTTTCTTTCCGTCACCGTCAGCACTATCATTTTCCTCATCCTCCTCTTCCTCTCCCACCTCTCTTTGATATGTGCCACTACCCACTTCTTCATCCTCTTCATCATTTCTCCTTCGGTTTCCAATCAACACCATCATAATAAACAATGGAACCAAAATGACAAACCACATTGTGATGACATACGCATCACCATGTTTGTAGTCTTGTAGACATTTAGACTCTAGAGAATAACTCTTTGCCAGCAATGGAATGAGGGAGAAGGAATTGGAAAGAGTAGGAGAAGAAAACCTACTAGTATTCAAGCCATAAAAAAATGCAAGTTTAAATGGAAAAAAATACAAGAATAAGCTAAGTTACCGGGGTACCCGTACCCGGGGTTAGGGTACACGTACCGGGTACTTGGGTACTCGTAGGGTATGTCTCTTGCCGTACCCTGTCGTACCCCATACTGGGTCCACGTACTCGAGACTCCGTTATAAAAATAGGGGTACTTATAGGCAAAATGGTACGCCGTACCCTGTGTTTGGGTACTTCGTACCCCATGTTTGGGTACTCGAGGGGTACGAGCGACTCAATAAAATGCAATTCATTGAGGAAAATGTAATGACCCCCCACCAAATCTGAACTAATTTTTTGCTAACTACGTATGGAGTCTGGTTCAAGACTTATGTCAAACACTTTGCAACACTGTTCAAATTCCACTGAATATTGTCCAAATCTAGTAGATTGATTTTACATTGATTTACAATAAATGTCTTTATGGTTTTGTGTTCAGCACTCATGGAACATAATTTGACTACCAAAGGTGCACATAAAAAATATACATATGTATTTAATATTGAGAAATACACTCACATCAACGCAGGAATATATTTGGCAACTTTCAAATTTTTATTGCCTGTAACAGCAGTACAAATAGGTGTTTAAAATAAGATTTCAAGTGTACTTTCATGTCTGAGTTTGATTCTCTGTTACAACTTCCTGGTACAATGATTTATCAATTTTATGTAACTTCTAGTCTTCTAATTAATATCTACCGAGTCTATGATTTATCAAATTTTATGTTTCAAATTTTCAAACTGAATCTTCATTGTTCAAATCATCATTGAATTTATAATTATGAATCATGATTCATAATTTATGAAGAAATCTATATGCATGTATGATGTAACTATGACATATATATATATATATATATACACACGGTACCCCCGACATACCCAAGTACCCTTTTTCAAAAGTGGCATACCTGTACCCGAGTTTCCTGGTAACTTAGAGAATAAGTTTAGAGCCTACCCCTTTGGCTCTGCAATGGTGGTTGAATCCTATGGGAGCCTTCAATCTCCCCTCCAATATCTTGCAAATGGCATCCTTCAATCTCCCTTCTTGTTCTCCAAGGTCTTCACAAAATCTCCAACTTCACTCCAAGCTCCACAAACCCTTGCCAACATGAATCAAATTGAAACAATGAAGTCAAATGAGGTTGGGGGGTGCTTCAAAGCCCAAGGAAACCCCTTAAAAAAAGAGATAATGAATTTCTCTCTTCAATTTGTGGATTTGATGCAGGAGCGATTGCGGGAGCAAAATCGGGAGCTATTTTTAAATCGTCGAAGCGATGAGGGAATGTTTAGGGAGCAAACGCTTCCAACTGCTCCCACATCGCTCCGGGACAGGGGAGGGGAGCGTTTATTTTTTTGCATGGGAGCGTGCTCTATAAAAACGCTCCCGAAGGGGGGCGAATGCAAAGCGTGCTTTGAGGACGCTTTGGCAGAGCTTCGCTCGGAAGTGAGCGTCCGGAACGGGGCCGGGGGGGAGGGGGGGAGGAGGGCGCTACCCCGCAATGTAGGAATGAGGGTCTATGTTTAATTGCCAACCTGCAGATGCTACATTTATGAGATGAGCCTTGCTAGATGAGGCATGAAAATTTTGGTTGACTACTAGGATGTTCAGTTCTCAGACTTTCTTCAATCACTTGTTCCAGACAAGTCCTGAAGCTAGTTTGGTCTATATAATACCTCTGAGTTCTGACCCAACCAAATGAATTTCTTGCTCAACTGCTGGACTGATTTTGGGGTTAAGGATTGTTTCAAAAACTTGTAGCGCTGTAATATGCCTAGCCAACTTCAATTGGTCTCCTCTTTTCTTAACCCAACACCTTGTTGTTACTAATTAAAGTCTTCCTTAGATCTCAGTATGCCCAATGGTTGTTGCTTTCTAAGCATCGACTTTAGTATGGATTTTCCAATGATTGCTTGCATATAGACCACTGTAACTTATTGTGTGCTCTTAAGAGACCGAGGGCTGAGTTTTATGTGTTTACCATTGAATATTTTCTATTGCTAATTGTGCAATTGTTACCACACATAAGAACATTTCACAACATATAACAAACCAGCACTAGAGGTCAAACTATAAAGATATATTCAGATCTGATTTTTATTTAAAATGGAATGTTTACATGCCTCGAAATGATGACAGCATTGTTGGAATGTGCATCCAAGGTTGAGAAGGTAAATTCAGCAGCTTTTCCCCAAGCCACATCCAAGTATCAGAGCTGAGTTATATCCTTTGCTAGGGACTGGTAAATGTCATACGATTCCTGTAGGTGATGCTGGGGTATTTCATTTCATTCCTCAACCAACTTACAGCAGAAATGTGTGAAGACAATTGGTGTATTTCAGTCATCCATTGTACAATCAGTCACCAAGAGAAATGTGGATATCCATCACTCTTCACAACAGCCCATATATCAAACTCAGTGAGAATACAACCAACAAAGAGGTATGAACAGCAGCAATAGTAAAATTTCCTCTCTACATGGCACGAATTCCCAAATAACTCAGAATGTCCACCTTCCCGCTGAATGAGATGATGAAGGTATGTGTCCTTTCCCAACTGTTCAGACTCTTTGACTGGTGTGCCCTTCCTGTAGGTGACTGCAGACTAGATCCAGTGCGGGCCCTTTCATCAACAGCATCTCTTTCCTTGCTACAGCATCCTTAGCAATGGTGGAGTCAACTGGGAGAATGAATGCGCCTCTTATAGCATTAAAGATACCCACGACCAATGCGCCTTTCCCTCTTAATCTTGAGATCTCTACTCACTGAGAACACAGAAATAAAATGAAGATTTTAAATACGGTAATGAAGTTCACCTGAGAAATCTGAGATGATTCCTCATTTGAATGGCTAGGATAGATCGTCTCATCATCGAAACCATTCATCTCCTCCTGGTGTTTCGTCCAAGAGAAGCTTAGTAGGTCGAGAGCTCTTAATTTCTAAAATGCAATTGACAGGAATGAGAGAATGAGGTGTCATGTCCTTCCTTAGAATTTCAATTTTGCCCCTTTTGTGACTTTTCAACTTCTATCGCCCCTTTCTCATAAAAATATTAAAAAGTGACTTTTTTTTATGAGAAAGTGACTCCCCCATTTACTTTTTACTTTTGAATTCAGTACTTTATGTTGTTTTTTTTAGCAGCATCGAGAGGCATTCTCTTAGGAGAATGGGGACACCTGGTCTGGGGCCACGGTGTGGACTCAACTTAGTGTTGAGTGATCATTATGTTGAATGATGATATCTAGTCCTTGACCATGATATTGACCCAACTCTGTCCTGGGGGGGCTCAACCCTGTGTTGAGTGACCATTCTGTTGAATGGTAGACATCTGGTCTAGGACCACGATGTGGACCAGTCTAGTACTGGTAGACTCAACTTAGTTCTGAGTAGCCATTCGTTTGAATGAAGGCACCTGGTCAGTTACCAGGACTCAGTCTGAGGCCAAGTGGCCATTCTCTTGGAGAATGGAGGCGCTTGGTTTGTTACCAAGTATTTGACCTAGTGTCAAATTATGCAGCCTATGGCTGAGGCACCTGGTCTATTACCAGGAAGGCACTATAAGCCCTAGACTAGGTCTAGGCATGTGTGTCACTCTGACCCTTGATCAATGGGCTTTGTGGTCTTCTCCACGGCTTAGCTGCCCTTGGTTAAGACACCCTAGTACCTGATCTTGTTGTCATACAAAGTGTGAGATAAAAACATTAGTAATTCTCTTGGTTTATGATGATGTACTTTGAATGGGATAAAATACCACATTGACCATAGGTGGTGACCCCAGGGGCGCTTAAAGAAGGCTAAAGCAAAAGTAAAAAATACATGAAGACCCTTAGTACCACTAAGGTGCAAAAGTGAAAGTGCAGAAAGACCTTTAGTACCACTAAAGGCAAAAGTGAAAATTAGAAAAAGATTAAAATATTATTATTTTAAGATTTCTAATTTTGGCCCACTTACAGTTGACTCAAAGGATATAAAAGAAGATCAAGCCAATTCATTATTACACACTCACTTGCTCATACAAAATTAGCTGCGCTCAAAAGAAGGAAGTGTTGGTGCAAAGGAAGAAGGAAAAACTATCTTGTGGTTATGCCCTAGCATGGATGAGTCTAGCTAGGGCATCCACCATTATCTTGCTATCAACCCTAAACTACGGTTTTTTACCTTGCCTTGATGCACTTATGTTTTTTACCCTATCTTACCTTCTCAACCACTCACGCATAGCTGCATTTTCACCTCGGGCAGGTAGCCAGTTAACTCATCATCCTTCTTTTTTCTACCACGACACTCTTCTCTCTTCCTCGGGCAGGGCTTGGATTCTTCCTCAGACTTTTGGGTAGGTCCTAGAAGGGTTTGGGTTGACCCTTACTGCCCTCAGCTGCCTAGAGGAAACTCTAACAAAGCTTCGGGCAGCTTGCTAGGGGTTTCCGGGCACGCCAACAAGCCCTTTGAGGGCTCCGGGCAGTCTTGGATACACTTCTCCCAGCAGGCATAATTCTGCTAACTTCCACCAGCAGCAGAAAAGGGCTCGACTTTAGGTTGGGGTGCCCAAATTAAACCCAGGCAGGCTAATAAGCCCTCCGGGGAGGTAGATTTGCCACTCAGGCAGATCTGGGCAGAACTTCAGTCACGGGCTGAGACAGAAGACATTTGGGCAGGGGAAGAAAAAGATCTGGGCAAGAGCAGGAGAATTTTTGGGCAACTCTGGGCAGGTCTTACCAGAGTCTAGGCAAGCTTCTTTGGGCAGGCTTGATCAAATTAGGGTAGATCTAGATTAAGGGGGTTTGAAACCCTAGTTTGATTTTATTGTGAAAAATCTATTGATCTTTTGTAAACTGTGGTTTAACCTTGATTAGGGTTTTGAGGAACTTTTTGAAGAATTTTCAATCATCTCATTTACGAGATGAATTACTAATGCCTTTGGGGTTTTTGTCCTTGAAAGGTTTCCCCAGTAAAAAACTCTTGTGTCCATTGTGTTGATGTGATAAATGTTGTTATTGCACTTATCAGTTTATGTTAGTCTGCAATTAAAAGCATCATGCTAATGCTAAAAAACTTAACACTTTATAACTTAACTTTTTACTTCCCACTCACTTTAATATAAAGTGGCTTTTGTAAAGTCACTTTAAATAAATTAACTATTAATATCACTTTATAAAGTTATTTTAGCCTAGGTGACATTACTAATTAATTAAGTCCCTTCTTTTTCCTACTATAGCCTACGGGAACTAGATAGGCTAGTGCGTCGCATTCTGGACAGTCATTCGGAAAGGGACATTACAGTCCTCCCTTCCTGAAATTGTTTGTTCTTAAGTAACTGCAAGTTGGGGTGTTGCAATATCTGTTCAGTCTCCCAAGTGGCATCCTCTACAGGCATATGTCTCCATCTAATTAAGTACTCTTGGATCACCTTGTTCCTTAGCCTCCTTTCACCTACATCCAGGACCTTCTCAGGATCTAGTAATAACTGCCCTTCCTCGTCCAAAGGTGGTAACTGTATTGAAGCTGTGACCTGCTGCACTGGTACCTTTTTGAGACATGAGACGTGGAATACATTGTGGATGTTGCTCCCTTTTGGAAGCTCTAACTCATAAGCCACCTCTCCAACCTTCCTAACCACTTTGTAGGGTCCATAAAAACATGGCTTCAATTTTTCTGCACCGCTCTTCTTTAGTGAGGACTAACGATAAGGCTGTAGCCTCAGAGATACCAAGTCCCCTTCCTCAAAACCACGTTCTGTTCGGTGCCTATCAACATAAAAGTTTTGTTGATTTTGGGCCACCTGTAAGTTTTCCTTAAGAACCCGAAGAATATCCTGACTCTCCTGTATCCTATGTCACATGGTTCGGGTTCGTGTTCGGGTTCGATGAGCTTCAGGTTCGATTTGGGTTCGAATTTTCGGATGGGGTTCAGCATAGGTTCGTCTATATACATTTTTCAAAATATATATATATATATATATATATATATATATATATATATATATATTTACACACTATTTAGAAATTAGTATTGCTGTAGACTGTAGTCTAGACTCTATATCATGAATTATAGCATAAATCATTTCAAAATAAACAATAATGAACCTTTAAAGATCAACGATTTGCTTAATCATGATAACTATTATGCCAATTTTCAAATACTTGTAAGTTGTAATTTGTAAATTCAGAAAATTTAAAATATAATGAAGATCCAAACATTTCATCTCATAAATAGCAGATTGCAAAACATTTTATCCCATATACACTTGCAAAGTTGCACATGATCAAACTCCAAACATAAATTGCATTATAAAACTACAGATTGCAAAATGAAGCATAAATAGTCTTCATGTTTCAAAATTTAAGGAAATCAATACTGTCAAATAGTTATCAGCCTTGAACTTGTTTCACAAAACTTAAAATATGTTAAAACTTCTATTCTTGTGGCCTACTAGTAATATCATAAAGCTCTAAATCATCAAGAGCACATGGGTTGCTATAGGCACTAGAATTGTGATCCTCATAGTCATCAGTATATGAAACTGCATCATCATGAGGTTCATCTGCATCATCATTGTCACCATCAATGCCAAAATCTTCTTCTACACTAGGAATAGGCTCAAACCATGGGCGATAGGAGCTAGAAGAATCTTTGGCCAAACTGCTTAAGGTCAAATGTAAATCGTTGCGCACATAACCCAAGTCTTCCAACCTTGAAGATAATAACCTGTTTCTTTTCTTGGTTTGGATGTGATTAAAGCTACTCCAGTTTCTTTCACAGGGAGAGGCACTTGATCCTTGATTTAAAACACGAATTGCAAAATGTTGCAATTCAGGGGTCTCTGCGCCATAAAATTGCCACCATCTTCCTGGAAAAATTTTGATCCTATCCTCTATGGAAGAAGCCTTTCCAAATATCCCCTCTTCCATCCTATATGCTCGAAGTTGCTCTCTAAGCCTACTAGCTTCTTCTCGATCCAGAACCAACCGCTCAATAGCATCATAAAGACCACTCATTACTTCAGCATTATTATGTCTTTGAATCCCAAACAACCTAGGGTCCAAATAACAAGTTGCTGCATGCAAAAGACTATGCAACATCTTGCACCTTTTATCTATCATCTCCCATATTTCCATGTAGTCATTTTCGACATTGTTGAAGGATTTTGTGATTGATTCCTTACAACGATCCATGCCCTCATAAACAAAACCCATAGAAGGAGTGTCACTATCAACCGTCCGAAGCATGTCAACAATTGGTTCACATACTTTTAAAACCTTCATAGCACTTTCCCAAAAAGCATTGCCTAAGATGATTTGTTCCAACTCCTTTCCTTTGGGTTCTTTTGAAAGGTGAGAGCTTTCCCACTCATTGCTGCAAATAACACCCCTCACACTTGTCTTTTCCTCAACCACTCTTTTGAGAGTAATATAATATGTTGCAAATCGAGTATCACAAGGCCGATGTAGGTCTTTGGATGCTTGTGTCCTACACAAACTCAGTGTGAGGTGATGGTTACAAATGAAGTGAGAAATTTGTTTCCCCTTTCGAACTGCATCATTAATCCATGGAAAATTTGCTAAATCATGCAATAGCAAGTCTAGGCAATGAGCAGCGCAAGGGGTCCAATAAATTGTTTTGCATTTATCCATTATCATTTTTCCTGCTCCCACACAATTTGAGGCACTGTCTGTGACGACTTGAACCCAGTGTTGCCAGAGCGTGGAAGCGAAGCGGGTGCAGGTGCGCGGAAGCGTGTTTTTCAAAAAATGGCCGGAAGCGAAGCGTGGTCGGAAGCGTTTATATATATATATATATAAATATATATATATTCAAAAGAAAACATGTAGAATGTCAAACTAGATGCAAAATTTATGAAAGATGTATGTTTGTGATACTTCCAATATATGAAATGCCATCTAGATTCCATATTATCCATCATTGCATCCATACTACGTAGTAAATTAATGAATAATCATTCAAGCATCAACCATCTAGCTACTAACAATTACAAAATACAAAGTAACAAATTGAAATACATTTTACAAATACAAATAGAAACCATATAGATTCTAGCAATTACAAACATAAAAACTTTAGAACCATATAATAGGGAAGTACATCATTAACTTATGGAATGAAAAAGGTTATCCACCAATTGTCAACATGAGCCATGGCCAAATAGTTTTGTTTACAAAAATTGGCTATTTGCATAAGTACTACAATGATAATTAAACTGAAATCTAGTAGACTAGTAAACTGAAAAACAATCTATTTCTCCTACTCCTATCTCCTCGAAGTCCTTCCACTTCCACCACCGCGATTGCCTCGTGGGGGTACGCGAGTTGGTAGTGACTGTGAAGTTGAAGCAACTAACTGTGAAGGTCCTTCTAATGCAGGTACTGGTACAATTGTACTCAAGGGGGGCCCTCCATGGGGCCTCGCAGTCGCACTAGGTGGTGGCATCTCAGCACGTTCATCCTCCTCCAAAAGAGCATTCTCCAACTCCTCCAAAACCAATGCTCCATCCTCCAAATTGTCCTCCTCTGGATTGTAGTTCCACATCTTATTTGTTGGTTCTATGGTTTGATCATTGCAGTAATGGGACAACAGTTGCAAGTTGTAATGCACATATACCAAGCTCTCTGCTCGCTGTACATTCAACCTGTTCCTTTTGACGCTGTGGATGAAACTGTATGTGCTCCAACACCTCTCTGCTGAAGAAGTGTTCACCACCTGTGAAAGAACCCGCATTGCCATAGCACATAGCTCTGGTGTATTAGCGCCATGCATGTCCCACCACTGAAGAGAAGGCAAATTCGCTCTATCTCTATATGCAGAGTTGCTCTCAAAGGCACCAGTGCAACTGATGTACTGGCTCAACTGTCGCCGAATCTTATCACACTCCTCACTATCTGGGTACATTTTTTCTAATGCTTGCATATAACCAGTTTGAACCTCTGAATCTTGGTATGATTTTTTCTTATCCCCACCCCCTGCTGCTGGGGTTGAAAGCCATGATATATGATAGTATTTTGGAGTAAGCACATATGCTAAGCAATGTAGTGGAATATTTAGCTTCTCCCACCGTTTTCCACCGTTTTTCTGATAAAATCATACAATTGCGGATCTCTAGGATGAACAATGTCCTTCATTAGTTCTAGCATAGTATCCATTTGCTCATACACCTCCCCAATGACCGGTTGATCAGAATCTGCAAACCGAATCATGTTGTAAATTGGCTTGGTGAACTGTAAAC